>DWNR01004607.1:0-10746 GCA_018250455.1 Polygonus leo
AAGATTTTATAAAAAAAAAAAAAAAAAAACATTCGGGCAAATTCAAAACGTCAAATCCGTGTATTTGGGATTTTTCCTAAATCATCAAATCTAAAAAAAACCACCACTTATCATAACTTATGTTTAGTATCTCCTCTCTCTATGTATATCCACATATTTTTCTATGCACCTACGTAATAAATACGATTGATTGAGTTGAACAATAGCCTCTATCTGGCAATCGTCATTTGCCAAAGGTGACATGTCCTTGTGTAGCTGGTAATATCACCGTGGCGACCCGATGACGTCATTAATGCTGACGTCCTAGTGTATTTTTTTAAATACATAATATTGTATAAAAAACAAAATATAAATATTGTTGGTATTTCCTATAATGCAGTAGAGCTATTCATTATATCTATACACATAATATAAGAGTTTAGCATCCGTTTATCATCGTCGAGCCGTAGAGACTTTAAAACTATAAGTTAATGACAATAGATCCCATTGCCAGCATCCAGACAACATTCAAGCAGCACCCTGAAACGTCATCAAGCAATTATTCGCGCGTCCACTTCGTTTTGCATTCTATTATACATAATTACAATTTTGGCGCACGATTCATATTATCTATTCAGGATCATTAACATATATAACACCTGCGAGGTTTCATGAATATAGTTCCACAAGTTCCTGAGTTAAGTCTGGATACATAAATAGAGTTGACAATAATTCATGGATCGTACGCAAAATTCGTTATCAACGGTAGCAATAGTTTAGTTTCAACAGCAGTTTATTCAGACGTTCTTAGCCAATGCTCCTTTTCCATACGTAACATAAAACTGTACCCTACTCTGTATTATTTTGCGTGATTATTTTTATCTAAAAAAATACATATTTTATTGTCTGCAAAAGTCAATTTTCGTCCTTTATATTTCAGTCTCCTAACGATATTTGAATTGCGAGCAATTATAACTATATGACATTAATAATGTATAAATATATGTTTAACGTCTAGTAGTAAAAATAGAAAGAGAACACATTTCAATGCGTTACAGTGAATCGCTTAAAAGCAAAAAGTTATTGCCTTTATAATTTTGACATCAGCATCAACTGCACTTTTATAGATTTTACACCTTATAGTGCACTTTATACCAACATCAAAATTATACAATTATTTTTTTTTCGCTTTTAAAAGTGCACAATGGACTCACGTATATTTTTTATAAAAAATATATAGTCCACCATTTTTAGACATAGTCAATCCTTTGTTATCCACAGCTTTCTTCATTGGTCATTCAATAAATTGTAAACAAAACAAAAAGTACATTGAGCTCAGCGTTCCTCGGACCGGCTGCTTAGCTTCTCGTTTTCCTTTACCTTCCAATCTAACCAAATTGATTCTAAATGATGTATTTTTTCCATTATAAAAACAAATTGTAATGAACTCAAGAGCCTAGGTGTTGTTTTATTAATGTTATAATATTTGCTAAGTTTTGGTTATATCGTTAGGCCATTCATTGCTACTATTAATCACTATGCTTTAACTATTTCGTCGCTTTAATATCTATCTTATCATGAAACAATCCCGATTGCCATCTATGATCTTCACAAAATTACGCCTTTATACCAAAAACACCAAATCCGCCATATGAATGCCTACTTCAGGAGTTCCCTCAATTCTTATAGGTTCTTCTGTAAGAATATACTTTTAAACTACTTTTCGAAGGTAAGTTTGCTGTGTGTGATAGATGGAGTAGTGCTGCATACATCACTGTTCAGTAGGACAGATGGTGTTTAAACGTTACCTAGAGAGGTTTTCGTCCTCATCTCCGATCAACATTTGCAACACTGCAATTCTTTTGAATATCTATATGTAACTGCATCTCGAAGAATATCTCAGAGAGTAGCTCATCCTTCAATTTACAAATAAATGCACAATATTCAACCTAATTCAGAACATACATCATAATAATCAATCTTCTCCAACATCCAAGCCTTCATCGCGAAAACGAAGTAGGTAGTTCTGCCATGAATAGTCAGTCCAGTCCTATAATGAAGATCTAAGTTTTATTTATGTTAAAAGAAAAACCTAATGTTCGAGTTGCCACAATATACGATTCAACCAGTTCATACTATCTTATCGTGGCGCAGATTTTCTAAGGACTTAATTATGGAGAGTCTGTCTTGAACATTTCAGTGCAATACGGATTTCTTAGACATATGGCCCTGTATGAGAGCATTCATGCAGAAGCGTTAGTATATAATCTAGCGTTACACGCAGCAGTGTACGCGGCTGACACCGCCGGGCGCTCGGCATCAGTCACAATCACGTCAGTCCAATAGTAAGAAACATTTTTAATACCTTACGAGCTAGATTATTTTTGGCTAAAAAAACTTTTCCACGTAGGACTTAGGTTCGACACAAGAATTGCTTCACCTTTCCGTAAATCCTAAGCCGAGCTCGGTGAAAGTCCTGATGAGTATGCAACATTTTCCACAGTAGTCCAATTCCGTGGGAAAGATTTCTCCTGGATTCTGTTTAACTCTGGGAGTGTTACACATTACTTTGCGCACGTGCGATTCTTAAAGGTGAAAACACAGTATAATCGCAATGAAGCCACACTGAACATTTTTAAAATATGGATTATGCTTTTACTGGGTAGTGTCTGCCTGGTATGACTACTAGTATGGAAACCCGAACTTTATGAAACGGTATCTTGTAAAAACTGTGTGCAAGGTAGGGCCCGTAATTTGATCGAGTTGTAACGTTTCTCATGAGCAGTGGCGACACACTTAATGAAATCCAAATCAAATTAGAAACATGACTCATTTCCATTACTTAATTATTTGGTAGGTACAAGTACTGACATTGAGATTTTTTATTTGATTTTAATAAGCATTAGACTACTCAGTAACTATAGGGGTTTCTCAAGGTACAAGTCTTGGGCCTACAACTACATATAGCGTATTGGTAGTTGTAGGTAGCATTTAGGATATATATTTACTGCAAGTGACCAACAGTCATACAGACCAACTGACGGTTTGTGGTCACTGCCATTAACCTTAGATAGTATTCCGTTCCTACTTGCGATCAACTGTTGATGGCTATCTTTTGTATAAGTTGGCCAGGCAACCACGCCGAACAACCAAACGCAATAAGTGCTGTGGGCAAAGGATTAAACGTGACGATATTCCGTCCAGGCGCACAGATTTACCACCGTCCATGTATAAATACACATGGATCTGAACGTAGGCTCTAACTTAAATTAAAATAAATTTGGAGTTATCACTTAAATACGTATACTCATAAAAAATTGTGTCTACATAATTGTTTAGAGTCAAATGCAACTAAAAGCCATAAAATATCTACACTATGTGAAAATACCACAACATCAGCTGCTGTAAACGCACGTTATTCATGTTCAAATACAACAGCGCAGTGATGAACGTCAATTGAATGGACGAAAGCATCACATATTATTTATGTAAATGAAATAATGTGTATTTATCATGCGATAATAGATTGTAAGAAAATCTGCTAATTTTTAAGTTCACTAATAGTTGTGTCCATCGATGGAAAAGAATGATGGTAAGAATACGTAATCAAACAAAATACACAGATAAAAGTACATTTATGTCATGTTTTAACACGGTAGATTGGAGTTAAACAAGATAGCATTTTTGGCTTTTTCTATTTATTGCTACGCATAAATAAAATTAATTAATTGCTTGTGGTTTTAGTTAAGAATTTCTCGAACTGAACTTGCAAAAAAAGAAAATACTCCCATTTAGCTAAATACATATGACTATTATATGATGAAATTCGAGAATCAGTGAAGTGATATGAAGTATACGTAAAGAATGTAGAAGTGGAAGAATTAATTAGAAGGTATTTAGAGTATAAGTCTAAATTTCTAAAATCATACTTATTTGCATCTTGCACTGGCTACCAAGACGGGTCTCAAGCTCCTTTAACAGTAAGAGGGGTTAATCTTTTACCTCAAGTCCAACATCTATAAGTGTTATTGTCTACTAAGGCCTAAGGAGACAATTCACATATAGCGGAAATAAACTTGACGAATGAATTCCACAAGGGCAGGATTTTAATTTACATAAGCAAAAAAGCGCCAACGGTTTTGTATGTGGGTATCCTGTCAAAATTTAAATTTGCCTAAATAGACCTTACAAGAAAGTATGGTTTATTCCATCTAGTCCTACCAGTAGTTCGATAGTGGAACTGTGCTGGAGAGGTGTCCCAGCTGTCATACTATGTTCTGTAGATTTCAATTTCTTTTAACTTGTCACGTATATCTTTTCAACTTGCCTTGTTCAAAACAGAGAACTATCAAAAGCGAAATTTTTATTTACTTAGCATTCAAAACATCCGTAAGAGTGCTTACTTATCATTTTTGATGTCAGTCCGTTGAATGTTATAATTTATATCGTTCGTTATGAGACATCTCCATGCTCCTTTTTATACCTAAGTTATTAAGTCAGTAGAATTGATAGAATGTGACGTAACTTGCTGGCTCGCAACAAGCTCAGTCTTGTGTAACAATATCATCTCTTTAAAGAATTGCAGCATATTTGAGGCGGTAATCACGAAGCGCGGTGAGACGAGTATAGAGGAGCTCCAGTGTGGACACCTATAATAAGTGTAACAGTGATGTCACAACACATTGAACATACTTTATCAAATAGTTACTGCGAAGACTAATATAACTGCTATAAAATCCTTTGAAGAATAGTTAAAGATATAAAGAAAGAAATCGCCGAAATTAAACAAACGTAGGTTCGAGATAAGTCATGGTCTATAAGTAGGTAGTGAAAGAAAATTAGGTAATATAAATAAAAGCTATTTTCTCCTACTTAGTTCAAAATGAAAGAAGGTAATAAAAACGTAGTTTGTGCATTAATGATTCGAAGGCTTCGGTTCTTAGTCAGCTACGTCGTTACGTGTTATACTAGTATAAACGATTAAGTGTTTAGTACCGACTTCGTTGCATGTTATATAAATGATTAAGTATTTTTCTACGGTAACTACTTTCAATGTAAGTCTTACATTATTAATTTTAATTATGCGATGTCGACAATGGCCAGTGCGAAATGTTTATGATTTTTTCCTAGAAACATTTCTTCAAGTCAATAAAGATTTAGGCGGAATTATTTTTCAGAGCTTTTAGATAGTTTTTTGTTTCCGGTTAAGTAAATCGGCATTAAGGCAGATCCAGGAAGATTTTCTTTTGGATATGATTGAAATCCAGGGAAAATCATTTTTCCGTCTCATTCTATGAACCGATTTGGTGATATTTTTGTGATCTCAATCGATAGAAGTAGACGGATTTTTAGTTTCGGCTATTCAATCAATACGATACAATCATTTTTTTTTAATTTTCTCTAGCGAGCTAAAAATAGCATGCTTACAATTAATCGAAATTGTTGTACGATATCTGCATATTTCTTGCATCATATAAGTAGCAACTTCTACTTCAGGACAGAAAAAGTATTATTTGGAGCGCTTGTTTTTAGCACTAATAGATGAACAAAATCTTGAAATTTTAAATTTAATATATTACAAAATTCTTAATTTGTTTTTTTTCATATCGCGTCTATTTTAGTACCTAGATATTGTGCAATTGTAAGTATCCTATCATTCGTCAAAATAACACATACATACATATAAGTACAAACACTTTCTACACTTTCAATTCCACACTAGATTTGTGACTTGGGAGCTAAGGTTACAGACAAAACACTAATATCAGGTGTGTACACTAATATCAGAAACACGACTAAATGCACTCTTGGTAATGTGAATATAGCAGGGACCCTCACCATCTTATATGAATATGATGAAATGTGAAAGGATATCTATAACTATATGTGTAACTCATATTTTTATAGTATATAAATTTTAATATAGCAGAGGCAAACGGGCAGTTTATGTAGGGGGTTATTACCGCCCATAAAAATCTGTAATCAACCGCAAATAAGAATGATATCTTACTAAAGTTCGTCCATACGCTAAATGCTCGAAGGACCAAAATATTAAAAATCATGGTTCTAGATTTCGATGAGTTGCTTCGCTTATCTGGTATACTTTGTAAGAACAGGTACACAGAACATACTCAAAGCTACCATTTGTGGCAGTAAGTTTAAAATATTCTTGCTATTATTCCTACCTAATACCTTGTTATACCTAAAACGTAGGTATTTGTGTACAAATTAAGATGACGGTCAAAAAGTTGTAAGGAGTTTGTTTTTACAAACAAAAATAATTATGTGAATTATTTATATTGAAATATCTAAATACTACACAAGATACAACATTAGCACATGTAAACTACTAATTTATCATGTAAATACAATGTTGCCAAGACTATAATCTTTCTGATTGTCAATTGAACAACTCGAAATAACTCGAAAAATGCGTGCAAACCCATAAACAGTGCAGATGTATTGATTTATGGCGATTATACTTATATTCCTAGACTAATTAAGTATTGCTCTTTTCTCAATTCAGGACATCAATTTAACAGAATTTTATTCCTAAATATGTATAAGAATAAGATGATGTAAAGTGGCAAATATATAATAATGTAAAAATTAGAGAAATATTTTATAGCTATAAAAATAAAATTTTGTGGTCAAATAGAAAATTGTTGCAAGCAAAAATCCTTTTTAGGATGTTATACAACGTGTTGATCAATAGATTTTTTGAAGAAAAAACAAATTGTTCAACATTTAAAATAAATTTGAAATTAAATATTTTATGAAAGAAATCAAGTTTTTTTACAACTTACCTATGTTTCCTGCCCATCATGATGTAACTTTTGGTCCATAAAATTATGTACTTAAATTAAGTTTTTCATGTAAGCCAAAGGGCATATTCCTTTTGAATCTCAAAGTATATTTCTGTTTGGAGATTGTAGTTTTATTCAGTACTTCATGACCAACATTCAACAACAATCAAGTCTATAAAAATGTGCATATTTGAACAATAAATGCCTTCTATAATTTGAATGTCTTATTATCATTGAATTTTTATCATCCCTCAAACAATAATATACTTCATTTAGTGAGCACTGCAAAACTATTCTTAAAAGCTTAGCTTAAAATCTAGAATGTGTATTCGTCACTCCTAATTGTTACTTTTTAAATATTCCACTGTTATGTTGCTGGGCCTCTGTCTCCTCCACAACAGTGAAGACCTCGAGTATTTCACCATACTAAGTTATAGATTTTAGTTCTTTATGTATTAATTTCACCTGACTACCAAAAGTCAAGTAGCAGGCAGGTGTTCTAAATAGTAACAGGTTTAGAATTTTTATCAAACATGGATATGTTCAGAATATTCTGTTAAATATGTGATCGAATTATTTACATAGTAATATATTGTGTATAATATGAGTTTTATGAAAAACAGATATCAATGAATTTTCAATGATCTTTCTAAACAGTATCTAAGTATTATGTGGAGTCATACATGTGTTTAGTGGGAATCGAACCCATATTCAAAAGATCTTGTTTTTCTATTGTGTTTTGATTATTAAATAACTGCCTTGAATTATTTATTATTATTTTTCACTACATACAGTAAACATAAAAAAGGTTAATAAAACCAAGGTCTATGATTTCATGAACAGAAAAAACTTAAAAGTATTTTATTGATCGACATAAAATAATTAGTAAAATACTGATTTATTGTAATTCATTTTATTCCTTATACTAATTTTCTTTTGTATTTTTTTTTATGTAATTGTATTTTTTTGTATAACTTTTTTTTAGATATTCTTAGATATTATATGCATTAGGTTTTGTGGCTACTTGAAAAAAAAAATGTATTATATTGTTATGAGCCTTTTCTTTTTTGTAAGTCTAAAGCCTAAAAAGACAATGTGTTGCGGTCAATTTATTAAAAATTAATATTATCTTACAATTGCTTACATAATGAGATAATTTTTTTTTATACTCGCAAATTTGGGTGCATATAATTTTGTACACTTACAACATGAATAAATGATATAAAAATTTACTCTTGGTGTGAAAGTGTATAGCCAACCCGAAAATTGACATAAAGTATATACTGCACGTATGCTGTATCTTTCTTAACATATAACATATACATCTAATTTGAATAATTATGAGAGTACAAAGTGTCTTTTTAAGAATTTGTGATTAACGTCATATCTACCTGAAGGCAATGAACGCGTCTCCAAGCTCTCCGCCTACGATGTGCACGCCCCCCTCAGGTATGGAGAGGCCCCGAAAGAAATTTCTAATGTCGAGGGCATTTGCCGACCACGGAAGGTTCTGGAGCCTTATGATGACGCTCATGGTTACTGGTGATATCGGTACCTATAAAAAGGGAAACAGCCCGTCCATTGTTTGATTTCATAAATAGTTTATATACACATTTGCATTGCAAATCAAGTAATGCTTTTTATGTACACCTATAACTAGTCTGAGAACAAATTTAACATTTATCCGGCCAGATCCCAAATGAGGAACCATTCGAGAGTTGAATTTATGGTGTGATACATTATCAAAGTTATAAATATTAATTTTCAATTTCAGTGTAATTGTCACTTATATTTGTTGGTTGCCTACCGAGTAGAATCCTACAGAGTTGTTGCAGTACCACAGGCAGTCGGACTACTGACAACAAACAGTTAGTCGGACTACTGACAACAAACTTAGGTATAATTGTGCTTGGTATGATTACTGATGTCCACGGAAGGCAGTGACCACTTACCACCAGGTGGACCACGATAAAAAATGTACTAAATTTGAAGCAATACCTGAATAATTAAGATGAACGTAAAAAAATAATTAATTCAGTTTATAAATAAATCATAAATAGGAAAAACAATAAATAGAGCCAAATTAAAATGAACGGCAGACTACGATAACGACTGGTGATAAGTACACGTTCAGGAAAACATGGCTGCCGCGGTTTTTGGCTTCTATTGGCCAAAAGAAAATGGCGCAAACCAGTTTGGTTAACTGAAGTTTCATGTTCATAACAGTTCCCTTATCAGTACAATGCGAAAATTTAACTTGTATATAGGTATTGTTTAGCAATGTATGACCTACTTTACTCACGGAAAGAACTCACAAAATAGGTACATAGCAGTTTACAAACTCAATCTTTGCACTAATGACCACAAAACGTGAAATTATTTTAACATTGTTGAAAATGTTATCGTCATTGCTTCATTACTTGTAAAAATATACACGATGACAGAAATAATAAGAGCTCTAAATAAAAGTAGTAAAATACATTTTGAAGACAGAGACGCCATTGGCATTTCCTTCCTTCGAGGCTTGAATCCACTTACCTACAATAATCCTAACTTTGCCTCGACGCACGAATTTAGAAAAGACAAGACATTTTAAAACACAATTTGTTCACAGTGGAATCAATCGAATAACACATACAGTAAATTATAATGATCATACAACGATTGTAAACGCGGAGCCAGGTGTACAAGAGGTCAACAAAATGGCGCCTAGAATTTCTAGTTTCTCACCACCGAGAAAATAATGACATAAACCATAGATTACATTCACACTGTACAGACTATATACTACTTCTTTCACTATTCTCTATGGACGGTAGTTGTATGGTAAGTACAAAATGTATGAAATAGGTACAATTCATTTTACTAAGTTTCATTCATAAAATTGAGTCCATCGTTCTAGGATTTATAAATAATACCACTTTACTATGTTTATTATTTTCGTATTTGAGCTATTTAGTTTTCGTTAATCGAACGATATATTGGATTTTATTTTTCTCCGATTTAGATAATCTGTCGATGTATATGGAATCTTCGGCAAATCGAAGAAATTTCTCAAAAATTACAAGTATGTATTTGAGCGTCTGCTTTATGGGTGTAGGTAATGTTTTGTTCGAGAGTTAACTCTTTGATTGAAACTTGGACTTCCACGATAATCGACGATAAACTGTAAACTAACAAACTACTGCTACTCTAAGGCCGGTGCCAGACACTTATTTGGAGACATGTTTGGACGCTTGTATAGCTACTGGTCTTTGAGTATTTGTTCAAAGCTTTTATAAAATATTGGTACCTACTTTGCCATTCGGTATCGATTTTTTGAGTGCACATCAAAACGCTCAAAGTTTAAATGTGTGCGTAGCCTGCTACATAAGCGCAATGTTCAATGTTCGAGTTCGATACATTTCACACATCCACCAGCCGTCTTCTAGGACTCTTAAGTTTGTTTTGCACATGCAATAAATAATTATATATACTTAAATAATATAGGTAAGCAAAAGCAAAAAGCCGGCGATGCATTGGCAGTCCCTCTGGTGCTGCAAATGTCCATGATGGTGACTACTTACCATCAGGTAGTCTGTCTGCTTTATCGCTAGGCTATAACATATATAGCGTTCACAAATACGTCAAACACCTTGTTTTAAATAACTGTGAAGTGCAAGTGTATGAAAAGCATGTAAGGCAGTTGAAACAAGTGTTTAATGTGTGATCAAAGTCTTCAAAGTCTTTGTCCAAATATTTGTGTCTCCAGACACACCCAAAAATGTTGGCCTGCCTAGCTGGAGTATACCTACTAGAATACAATACAGTTAAAGTTACTGTGTATTACTTTATGAATACGACATTAGAATGTAACTATAAACTTTTTAATGCGCTTTATTTTGAACTAGCTTTTGCCAGCGACTTCGTCCGCATAGAAGTCGAAAACCCCTTGGGGGTAGAATTTCGAAAAATCCTTTCT
>DWNR01004608.1:0-10743 GCA_018250455.1 Polygonus leo
CAGAACCGTGCCATTTGGCACTCGACACTCTCTGCCTACCCCGTTAGGGATTTGGCGTGAAGATATGTGTGTGTGTGACAAAGGAGGAAAAGCAACACGCCGCACAGAAGTTATTGCACGGCACTGATCATTGACAGTCAAATTCATCGACATTTAATTTTATGCGAACATGCAGAAGACGAGGCTTTGACGAGAGACGAGATTGTTTCTTGGCACCAGAGATGACATGTGGACATCAATGCAGAGTTACTTGCAGATACACGTCGTAATATTAACCTTGCGTGGAGATAATTTTATCATTCATGTTACCTAATTTGTTTTTTGAAATTTGTTTCTGGTTTTTATACAAAATCATTTACGATACGGCAAAGCTTCAATTGTAAAATATTATCCTGTTCTGATTCTAGTTAAATTTCTGTTAATGTTTAATATTATGGGTATTTTCAGGTGGTTCAGCCAAGGCACAAACCCGTACACCAAGCAAGAGGATTGGCTCTACAACGGTGGTTATTGGGACCGCAATTACCAGCATCTTAAAGATGTTGACATATTCTAGACTCAGAATCATCATTAAAATAATAAACATCTATTTTACAATCAATACGTTCCAATAAAATAAACCAATCGGAAATATATGTGTGTACAAATATATACTTATTGGTTGTTATGTTAATGTTTATCAATGTTTACCCAAACATGTTCACTAGATAGAAACGATAAAGCAGGACCTATATTGCAGATAATTATGAAGTGAACTCTGTATTATGGAGGAGAATATTACAAGACCCCAAGTAATTAAAGAGGTACACTAGAGGTAACATAACGAATATCCGAATTTTAAAAGACAAATTGAAAGACATTTAATCTCAAAGAAATCAAAGTATTGATGAAAGTGACACAGTTTTGCCATCCCTAGTCTGGAGTGTTTCGTAAAAATTAAAACTCCTTTTAAAGTATCAATCTGGCTCACTGGGCAAGACGTCACAAAATAATTCGGTGCACACAGATATTTCCGATGAGTACTTAATTATGCACAATCTCTATTAAGTAATTATTTTAAATTATAAATATTAAAATATTGCATAATCATTATGCGTTAAGCAAAAAGTAAGCTATTAATGGTTGCTAGATCATTCAACAAATGTTTATCTACCAAAATCGTAGGAGTAAAAAATGTAGTTATGTAGAACGTGTTTAGGAATATAAATCGACATAAATGTGTTTTAAGTGTATATATAAAAATAATAATATACATGTAATCATAATATATGTATTACTTACGTGTTTTACGTATAAAACTTCAAGTAGCATAAACTGGCTTACGCGACGCCATTGTATTTAGATTATATTGAATTGCAAACCATAGAAACAATGAGATGTGTAAAGACACTTCAAACTTTAAGTCGGTATCCCAATGGAGATTTTAAACGATTTCCGAGCGGCAGCGATCCTTCAACGTGTACGCAACGACAACGTCGCGTGTCGTAAATGCAAGATATGGAACGAATTTTCTTACCGAGTTATTCCCAAAACGCTATAATGTAGGGTTCTTAAAAATAGGTGTTAGATCTTCAAGTCTTCAGTTCAAAGCTGGCGATGCATTGGTGATTTCTCTGGTATTGCAAATGTTCATAGGCAACGGTGACTTCAACCCATGAGGTGGCGTTTTTAGTAAACAAAAAATACCATGCATCTCTTGATTCTATGTTTTGTATTATAAATATTAGCCGTGTAGTACTAGTCGTCCCTGAAAAGCCAGGAATTTGCGATGATGAAATTTCCATTATTGAAAACTGAATAACATTGATTATTTTATAGATGTTTTGGCTAAAATAACATTCATTCAGAAAAAAGGATCCAGTTGTGATTTCTTGTTCAAATAGTAATTAAATCAGGACTTTAAGATTTCAATGAAATCATTTTACTGTTATTTATCGTATCTATTAACATTTTATCGCAATGTAACTGTAATCATTAAGACAGTCAAACTGAATTTATTGTAAACCATAATTAAAGTTTAAGTCTAAATAAAACCGCCAAAAATTTTGATTTAAAAGTATTACCGCTGTAGTAGTGATTTCTTCCAGATTTATCCTTCTTCCTCTGAAGTAGTATTATGTCGTAATAATAATTATATTAAGTAGATTAACTATATTGTAAAAACATAAGTACCTACTGTATATTTCAGATTATGAGCAACATATAAGTACATTAGTTATAGAACTTAAGTTTATAAGCTAAATACATCGGAACAAAATGTAAATAAGTAGAAAAGACATTTGATTACCACGAAATGATAACTTTAAAAGTGTAGATATTTATCTACAGTGGTAATAAAAAGTCAGCTTAAACTTTTTGATTATAGAAATAACTAGCTATTTCCACCAAAAAAATTCTACTTTGCTATTTTTGGAATACAAAGTAGGTTACTGCAGTTATTTTTAATCAAATTAAAACTTCTATATTATTTAGTGATTTTATCGCCGAACTATTTATATTATTTAAAAATTATTATGAGCATCTATTCAAATTAGTCAGGTAAGATTATTGAATCGGTATGTATTAACAAATATAGCATTAAAATAGAGTGAAAATTGCGATTCTACAATTATGTTTTATTTGCAACTTATCCCACGTATGCAACTATAAATGTTCTTTTATTATTAAATTAGAACATTGTCATTTCTCAGATTGTGAGCCAAAATATACCAAAATATACGAAAAATATATTAATAAAAACTAATAAAAATCGGGTGTCATTTTTATGTATAAAATTTTCATAAAAAATTAACATACGTGGAATCAGTTAGCTTGTTCTCATATATGTATATTATGATCTGTATTATAGTCAATTATCTGTAATTTTATACGTAGATTCTATATTTAACATTGCATATATTATTACCGATATAATAAACAAGTTAGTCTTTGAAGCTTAGACAAGTTAATATTAAAATGTAATTAAAAATCACGGCATAAACGGTCCCAGAAGAGTAGTTTAGTAGTTAAGATAACGTCTCTTTCACTGAGGCAATACGTTACTTATTAAGTTCCCTTATGAACTTCGTGATATTACGTTTATTTTTGTATTTGGCACAAAAATATGATCTTATTTTGATTTTATGAGTATCTTGTGGCTTAAAAATTGCTAGGTATAAGTGATTGTGTCGATAGTTTAACCTTCATTCACACTGCTTTTTAAAAATCCTTGTATATATAGCAGTATGAATGAAGAAACCTTGCCAACCTGCATATGACCAGCGGGTGAAGTATTATAGTATTAGTTTCATGAGTTACATACGAGTACTTTCAATTGATCCCACGTATTCAGCCAGACAGAAATCTATCTGTGTTTTATATTTCATTTGTCTCTGGCCTTTTTGTATTCATAACAAAATAATAAATGATGATATTAGGCATTTCATTCAATTAATCAGGGGCGGATTAACCTTATAGCAACAGTAGCAAATGCTACAAGCCCTGCGCTTCTGAAGGGTCCCGCGGAGCAAATGCTACGGGCCCCGCGCATACAGGCTCCGCTAGTGCTAGCAACCTAAACTAATTTTTTAGAAGAAGCTAGCAACCTAAACTATTTTTTTAGAAAATTACCATGAGTCTTAAAAATAAAGGCCTTTCCTTGATGTGCAAACATGATATTAATAATTAAAAGCACTGAATACCTAAAAAAAGGTTGTCCCTTGGGCCTCGGGCACCAAACTGCTACGGGCCTCGCGTTAGCTTAATCCAACCCTGTAATTTAGCATTACCACATAATTCTAGTCTCTAAACGTTAGTCAGATTCAGTAGACACCTTCTCCTATCTACGTAAGCCCTAAAATCTTTATGCACATGTCTCTTACTTCACCTTACACGATTTTGAAATGTGATTGTGTCGTCGTTTGATTAACGTGTTATAGGAGGGTATTCTCTTAGGAGACTAGAGATCTCAGGTTTAAATTAGCTGGCAAGGTACGAGCAGGCTAGAAATGCACATTATTTTTTAATAAATCTGAAATCACAGTCGTTGTAATGTTTATAATTAATGAGTTTTGTGGAAAGTTACATTTCTCAATACGAGTATAACTATTTATATATAAATAAACATAATATGTAGGTTATATTAAATCTTATACGAATGCTCCTTTCATTCATGATTGGTAGCTCGATACTTTGCTTACAATCCCTTGTATTAATATTAAGTCTAGTGATGCGACAGAAGTAATTAATGTGGGTTTTATATGATGCAAATCCCACCAATGCTTCTTATAAAGTATAGTGAGAGATTTATTGTAGTAAAAATAAGTTTAGATTTTCTCGAATAATTATTATAACTTCATATATTTACTTGAATATATGTTGCTATAAGAGACATATTATTGTGATTTTCATTGAAAGAATTTAACTTTTAAGTTTATTTGTAGATTTTTCTACTATTAAAAAGAATCCACTGTTGTCCAAATATGTTTAACAAACTCCGTATTAAATCCAACGCGTAAATTATAGTTGATAACACTCTCATTTTAGTAATAATATTTTCAAGTAAGTTATTTTTATATTCAGTTACTAGTAACAAATAATATACTATATAAAATAATATTTATTATGCAAAGTATGTAAGTATCTGTCTAGATTAAAATTGTATAAATACTAAATGGATGGTTCGAAGCCTCAAAGCTTTTCTCGTATTTAATCGTAGAAAAATAAATGTGTAAGTGAGAATAGTATATATAACTTATTAATATTAATGTAATGCTCATAAACAATGGTTATAAAGCTGTCTTGTGAATAAAAGTAGTGATATTTTTGCATTTATCGCATTTTGGACTCAGACGGGTAATCGCTGGTCTTAGAAGTTATTGTGAGATTAGTTTGAATCGTATTTGACCTACTTTTATTAGAGAAATTAATAATATATTAACAATGTTTAAATATCGATGTGTAAGTACAATGTCTATAGGACTTGTAAAATTTATTAGGCTATAAGCAATTAGCTACCAATTATATCATTTCAAGGTGTGTAATCATAATAAATAGTACGTAAACAGATGAGATTTTTATTCCTACGTTTAATTTTAATACAAGAGACATCGATTGTTTTATCGTTAATGCCCTAACCTGTACCATAAGATATATCCTTAAAATCATCTTACAAATTTTCTCGCGATTTTAAATATTTTAAACTAAATACATTTCATGTGTGTCTATCTTATATAAGTGTAAAAAATGCCCTGTTGCGACAGCAGTAGGTAGATACAAGTATGCATGCAAAATATACGAGAGCAAAAGAGTAAATGAGCCTTCTTACTGGTTCTAAATTCTGTCCTGATTCACAAGACCCATAAATTAGTGGACCATTTTACTGGA
The DNA here is from genome assembly GCA_018250455.1 of Polygonus leo. NCBI lineage: Eukaryota > Metazoa > Arthropoda > Insecta > Lepidoptera > Hesperiidae > Polygonus > Polygonus leo. The sequence continues at coordinate 5,365 of DWNR01004608.1, forward strand.
CCATCTCGTTTTACTTAAAATTAGCCTTTCATTAATTGAATGCATAAAAATAATTAATATCCTAAAGAGAAATAAATGTCATCATAAGTGCCTGTATATGTTCATAATACAACTAAATATTTTACGAGGTGTATAATAAAATTGCATAAAAATGTTTAAATACATATATTTTTATTCGTTTTCTCACTAAAATAACATATTGATTCTCTGTCCCAAAAAGTCACTTCATACTTAATACATCTAATTTAAATATTTTATCACACAAAGACAATTTCATTCTTTCAGTTTTATTTTCAGTGATGTAGATTTATGCAGATTTTGATCAGAATCCGGCAATTTCTGTTTAAACCAAAGCTCTATGAAATATTCAACCAAACAAGAAGGTAATGTGTGTAAACAAAATAAAGATGGCTAACCATCAGTTTTAAGCAAAGGCCAATGATAATAGATTATTAAGTAATTAGAATCTAATACTGCATTTTGACAGGTGGGAGAACTCATGTAGTTCGACCGGGGAGATACCACCGCCACCCACATAGTCCTCCATGAAACAATACTTGAACATCCTAGTCCTCGGGGGTATTCAATTGTTCCTAGGGGTGATTATTATCTACTGGCGGCAGGGATCACTTACCACTTACATGCTCGATTGCTATTAAAAATATTGCAATAATCGGCGTCCTCACAATCAAATTATCCAAAGTATCCCTTTACAACTATAGTTACTAAAATATATACATTAATTACATATACCATTAACACGTGTTCACCCCAAAACAGAGTATCATAACAGTAATTTAACTTTACGACACACGGTTGACAAGTTGATAGATACTCATATCCACAAATTTGCGAAATTAGAGATAGTTAGGGGTAGTACTTTCTTCATGAAGTAGGTTTTTCTCGATATACCGGATTCTATTACTTTTACTATTTTTCTACATAATCATTTATATAATGGCACGTCCGGCTTTCTGTATAAAAATATTTCCTATGATTCTATTACAAATTCATGTAAAAGTTGTCTAAAATATATTCTTACTGTATTTTACGGGCAAGATAAAATAGGTAAGTATTTTAGAGAAACATAAGAGTACCGGATGCTCCTAAGTTATTAGTGCAAATAAAGAAAGAGATATTTTAAAGATTTGGGCCTAATATAAATTTAAAGTAAGTATAAGAGTTTGTTACCGACTAACTTTCGTATAAAGATGTGTATAAAATATAAAATAAATAAGAACGCTTTATCATTTATACATATAATAAATCTGTAACTGATCGCCCTCTGTACATGAAAGATATTTGGGAGAAATTGATTCTGGGGGTTTTTACTAAGTTATGGAATCCAAAAAAAAATGATTTTTTCGGTTTGTCTGTTTGCCTGTGTGTTTATTGGCGCTTATCTCAAAAATGGCTGATATGATTTAAATGCAGTTTTCACGGATGTATTGTGGCAAACTCCACTTAACTTTTAGTGTTTGTGTCATTTCAATCGGCTCATAAATAAAAAAATTATGTCAATTTAAAAAATACGTCTTTTCATATTTTTTTAAATTGTCTAATATAGCTGCAGACAGTATTTCGTTCATAATATAATATAAAAATAAAAAAAAAACTATTGTAGTTAATATTTAAGTTACAAGTTAATCAAGTATTTTTGCACTAATTACTTAGGACATTGTTAGTACATAATGATAGTTAATGAACAGTAATACATATACACAATTATGAACAATGAAGGCACAGCTTTACGGAATATTCTCTTCTTATATATCACTCGCATATCACTTAATGGTACTTATAAATAATTATAATACCTATTTTTACTTTTAACATCCGTGCAGGGTAATGGAAACTTTTGTTACATAATTTTACAATAACGAAGATTAACATTAATTAGAAACTATACATAAGTAAATTCGTTATAAAAAGTATCCTTATTTGCTCTTACTTATTTTACGTCTCTAGGTAAAGATGGTTCAAAAGTGAACATAATACATGTTACTAAATAGACTCCCAAAACAACAATTGCATTAAACTCCGTGAATTCAGTAGAGTAATAATGCTTATTTTAATTAAATATTTTAATTATTTTAATTACGGAGCATTTATAAATTTCAGAAAACATAAACAAATGTACACGATATAAAATTACATCGTATTTTATATCGTATCGTTGTTTGCAAAATGCAACTTAACTCCGCTCTTAACTCAGAACTCGTAAATGTTATGTCTCAAATATGTTCCCGTATCAGAATATTATATCTGGTCGAGAAACTCTTAACAATAGAGATGGAACATACATAGTATACGTGAAAAAATTTGAAAAAAATCTCTCTTTAGCAATAGTAGTTCAAATGTATAAGTTTAATTTTTATTTTTTAAGTAAAATGCTGTATAATTTCCGGGGGAAAAGTTAATCTATTGGAGTCTATTGAATTATATCACTTGATTAGGATTTTATACTTCTATAAATCAATACATTTTATTTCATTATTTTATGATGCAATAAATATAACTTTATTTTTAGAATTTGAACGTATGTAACAAAATTGTCACTCCCTGTAATTTATTATATATCTATTTTGGTCCACCACTCTTTAATCAATACATTCAAGTCAATATCAAAGACTTAGTATGTACAAGTATAAAAATATCCTACTTTCCTTATTTTCCTTTTTGTTACTATCTAAGTTTTAAAAAAGTTATTGGGCTTCCAGTCCTGAGTCCAAATAATCTTTGAGATGCAGGGGCACCGCTCTGGGCAACGTTCGACAGATCTGTAACAAAATAATTAAAAGCAAATCAATCTAAAGAAATATCAAAGAAATTACAACACAAAAACATCTTCTATACATATAATAAAGCTAAAGAGGGTCAAAAGTCTGTACATGGAAGATAATAATATTCGAAAAAAAATTGGCTGAGGATACTTAGAATCGATAACAGAACACGTTCAAACAGTTTTTAGAATTTTTGTCTGTTTGTCTGTTTATCTGTTTATCTGTTTGTCTGTTTATTTGACCGCGCATCACCTGAAAACGGCTGAAGGGATTTTGATGCAAACTTGACTAAACTGTCGAGAAGAGCCTCGGCCATGTTTTAGGCCATAAAAATTCAACCCCTAAATGGTGGGGTAGCGGGTGGAGCCGCGGGTACAGCTAGTATTTACATAAATCAAGATAGACTGAGACATAATATACCAAGAAAACAACGACATACACGCAAATTATTCTTTAATTGTAATAAATGTACCATACTTTCAATGGTATGCCTGGAAAATAGTATACACGAATATACTAAAAAATACTAAGATACTAGAAAAATCATAGATTGTGTGATCGATGTTCTCTCACTTTTAGGCAGGAAAAATCGCGAAGATTTTTTTACAGAAGTTGTATACTACAGAAGTGTATCTTATAAACAACGATACTGGGATAACATGATGCATGTAGCATATGTGGGACAAGTGTACTGACTGAACATATTAACGTTGCATACGTGAGATCACAGTGCGATTACTAAACTGAATTGTATATTACTTGCACTTATAAGAAAAATCCTTACAAATGTTTGGTAGATTTTCCTCCCTCTTCCAGGTTATAACGGAAACCGACATTCAAGTACATGCCGGAGAATAAAATGGAAAGTGTGTGTGCATAGGAATTGCCTGCGAAATGAATTGCAAATACGAAAATAAAATTGGTATCTATCCCTTATTGTATATACATGTTCAATGCCAATACGTGCCGCCTATATTTTACTATGGACTCGCCAGGCGAGTCGCTGGCACTACATACTAATTTGAATGGACTCAAATTGTCTTTAACACGAGCCACTATGTAAGTGTTCATATTAGCGTTTATTTAGTCTACTCTTTGAATTTCAGTAGAAAATACGGACGCGTTTAGGAAATATTGGCGAAAAACATTGGACAACCGGTGAGTCGCCAGCACATGAACGAAATTTATGTCGACTCGCAAGGCGAGTCGTTGGCACTGAATGTCTTAAAAGTGTGTTATTTCGATTTTAGTGAGATAGCGGCCTCAGTAGGTGACCTAACTTTTTTATAGTACTAGTTATATACTAGTTATATTTTAATTAATTACCTGATTAACATAGTAAAGTGAGCTTGGGATGGTGATTTCGTGGTAGTTCCTGCGGACCGCGTCGAGGATGTTGTCGGCGGCCTCCTGCGGCGAGATGATCTTCATCAGCGACGGGAACTTGATCTTGGGGTTTTTGCACAGACCCGTGTCCACGATGTACGGGCATATTACCGTCAGCTTGATCTGGAAATAATAATATAAGTTTATTGTACTTGCTTCGTGAACACAACAACAACAGTTCTTATATTTCAGTCTTGGAGAGAGTGTTTGCTGGGTACATCTAAACACGAGGCCGATATCATAGTCCTCATTAGTAGCAACGCATTACAAGTTGATTTTCAGGCACGATTCAATTTTACTTGGAATTGATTACAAATGAGCATCGACGGCACTAATCGCTTACCATGAGGTGAACTTTACGCTCGTTTGCTACCTTGATATATAAATAAAACGAATTGAGCGTACAATATGGAGATAAGTCACCCAAAAAGGGTTCCACGAAAGTGTTGGTTCAAAAGTGATGTTCATCAGACTCAAAGTCGCGTGTAGCACTTTTAGTGAAGAGTATAAATTTTTGTCTGCTTGTCTGTTTATTTGACGCGCATCACGTAAAAACGGCTAAACGGATTTTGATGCAAACTTGGCTAATCCGTCGAGAAGACCCCCGACCAGGTTTTAGGCCATAAAAATTCAACCCCTAAAAGGAGGGGAAGCGGGCGGAGCCGCGGGACAGCTAGTACAAAATAAATGTGGTGGAAAAACTATAAAGCGTGGACATAAAACCAAGTATCTTATACGAAATCATAATTCATCGCAATTTATATTTATGCTTTTAACTCTAATTTTGTACATTTAACTGAGTAATTTTATTCATTTAACTGAATTCTATTTTATCGTCTTTTAGTCCACCAAATGGTAAGTTCTCTGTCGGTAATGGAAATCTCCAATAAACATCTGATATGATGACGCCATCGTCAAACCCTGAGGTATTCTAGTCTATATGAGTTAGGTAAGAAAACAAACTATTGCTATTTATCTATTTCATTGAATTCCTTAAACGATTTCAGAAAAATAAAATACTTAATACCGGCTGTACACATTCGCCGAGACAGTGCAAGACAGGCCGAGAGCGGGTATGTACATGGTGCTCTCGTCTAGTCTCGCTCTCTCGCGCCTCGCCTCGGTAGGTCTCGGTCGCTTGTCGGTTTTTTGCGCCCGAGTCAAAGGATTTCGTTGGGTATCACGAGAAAACCGAGAACGAGCATGTACA
>DWNR01004609.1:0-10743 GCA_018250455.1 Polygonus leo
TTTATGTATTGCATGTATTTCAACATAGTTCGATTCAATTGCTTTAAGCATCGCTACGAAACAGTGTAGACGTGTGACTTATGTCTTTGAATTGGACTTAAGACATAGCCCCCTATTGTCGTCCTTGGGGCTATTGATACATCTCTACCAGAGTTTTCGGGTCGAAATCGTGAACCAATCGAGAATCTGTAACTGATACAGGGTTGAAGAAAAACGTATAAAAATTGTAAAAAATGCAGGTAATAAGAACTACCAACCATAATAACAAATGGCATGCTGCCTGCAGTTAGTTGTCATACATTGACATTTAAAATTGACTTCAAATTAGTCGAACTTTGCATAATGCAGTAGAATTACAAATACGTTACTAAATGATCGAGTCTTTGCGTTTATGTTTCATATTATCAAATAATTAATTAGTCATTAAAGAACTTTCCCCTAACCATATCAATGAAATAGAACAAGAGAGAAAGAGAAAGAGTTCGAACACATATAAATAGTTTGTGTTGGATGTATTTATTCTAGACAAAATAATAAGTATCGATTTAATTTAGATCTTAATATGTTTAATTTGTTTAATGAAACGAAAATAAGGAGGTAAAATTAAAAACATATTTCAATTGCAAATACTGTCAATTTTATTCCTTTAAAAATATAATAATACTTGTATCATACTTATGACTAAACGCTTATCAGCATTTACTTTCCTTAACGTCTTTTAAAATATTTTTCGACTGTATAGCAGCAATGGCAAGAGTTCGTTCCTGTTTTTCTTCATTTAACTGGAGCTGTAAGTTCTTAACATCTAATTTCAACGTTTTCACTTCATTCTGTAGCCGCATTACAATGGTCCAGAGACTGGGTGAGCCATGGTTCGATGTCGAGTGTATTGGCAGCGACGGCGATCTAACTAACGCTTCTATTGACATCGGAGACTCGTCGTCGCATTCTGAAAATAAAACCTTTATGTAAAACCATTCATTCCCACAAATGTAGATAGTTGATTTGTTGTATATATTCTGTACCCACCTTGATCAGTTGTAAGGCGGTTAGTAATACAAGCCTTGTTTCTGGAGCAAATAATATATTTAATTTAAATACATAGAGGGATAGATAGAAGGACAATATTAAGAAATCCTTGTGATAAATAATATAAAATGGACAGATCAATTAGATAAATTTTATTTAAAATACTTATAGATATCATCATCTACAATAAAATTCGTTAAAAAAATAAACATGACGCATATAATATTATAACACACGCTAAATAATGCATTGTTTCTTAGAACAAAATCAAATGACTTAGCGACCTGGTCCTCATTCATCAAATAACTGATATTTTGAGTTGAATCCTGATACCGATTTAATATTTTGCTACCAAATACTTGTACAGTAAAAATAGTAATAATAGCTGCTCTTCTGCTTCAAAGGTTTGTAAATTATTATCATGATGAATTGAGGAGCAAGTTTATTTTACAATTTAAAAACATCTGCTTAAGCTAAGCTAAGGCAGACAATTCAATATCATTCAAATACAAATGAAGGCAATATAATTACATTACCTACATTTTAGTACTTTTTATTAAATATACATTTACACAGATCTTTGGCTTTGGCTGGTTGAACAATTCACTCGAGTTTTCTTAATGTAGACTGGTATAATATATTTCACAAATGCCAGAAAGAACGAGTAAATGAGAGAGAATAAAACTGTGTAATGATGGTTTAACGAGACTAAGAAAATCTAATTCAGGAAAGAAATAAACGGAAAAAATTACCCTCAATTCACGTGAATGTAGAGGATTTAACAACTCCAGTAAATATCGTACGTATGTTTAATAGTAAAAGTTGGAAACAAATAAGCAAGAATTCTCACATGCGGTTTGCTACGTGAGTTTGCTCCGACTTATATGGTTTTAATTTCTCGTTACGAACACACAGGTGTACGAGTTTACACATATATGTACACATAAGTAGAGTTTGTTTTAAAGTAATTTGGGTAAGTGCTAACAAACAAAGCATAGATAAACTGTTTAAAATTTTCATTTTGATGCGATGAAAAGGCAAGTTTAAGAAATATAATGCGAGTTTTAATGCCAGAATCTTTATTTTTATATTTTGTGTATTAATAAATGTATACAGGTAAAAAAGCAAAACATATATCGAATTAAAATGTATAAAAAAGATATTACGAACAGAGCCTTATAGTTTTATGTGTTCAATTCTGGTAGAACGTTTAATCGGACCGTATTGTTATGTAAATTTACAATCAAGCTGGTATAGTCGTAGACAGAACGTAAACCAACGACATCGATGACATAAAGTCTTAGAACTTGAATTAATAACTTAGAAGCCTCGCCGTAAAATAAGTCACAACATGTTCTATTCATTATATATAGTAGATCTTTGCAATATATAATAACGCAAAAGTGTCTGTAAATAAATACATTTTGTTTCGTAAATTTATTGTGTTCAATGTATGAAAGACAACATTGATTACGTATTAAGGTAACATTATTTCGTTTAGCTATATTAACTTTGCGCAAACTTCTTCGAAATCATACTTCAATATACTTAAACTGAATCCAGTAAATAACACAAGAGGTAAAATTACCTCGATTACCAAAGAATTGGGATTTTTACAAAAATTGACATTTGGTATGACTAGAAATGCAAATACTAACACCAGTATGCTTTTAAAATTTGCATATATAATACAGGACTTTAGTTTTAACAAAGATTAAAGTCATCTATTTTACATTAGTTAAAGTGGAACTTCAATTTGGCACTGGTCTGTTTTCAATAAAGATATATAAATGTAAATGTTTCAGCGTTGTTATCTTAATTCGAAACGCATGCAAACTGTAGCTTCGACATGTCCATTTACATTTAGTAGATGTGTATGTTTCAAACTGCACTTTCACGTATAACACTGAATAGTCTGTTGGCAAGTACATTAAAATGTTTTAACTTAATTTAATCTACTTCTCGTATAAAGAAAGTCTCATGAGAACGTCTGTCTCCTTAAAGGCACTAATCTTAATTAACACAAACAAATTTCAATAGGGTCTTCGCAAATGTACAGTTCTCGAGTAAGATTTACGGGCATTCACAGTATTAACTTGTATAAATAATGAAAATGGTACACATAATTCCGACAGTATTAAAGATTAATACATTATAGTATTAGAGTTCAAAGTTGTACCCAAAACTTAGCTGAAACGTAGAAGAGAGCTTTAAAGGAGATGTGACAAGAAAAGTTGTAATACCTTACGGGTCTTCATAGATGTATACTTGAGTTTAACAACATGATATATACTTGTATAATAACTAAGTTATCATTTGATATAACTAACATAAACATAAAATATGTATGAATAGATTCCAATATATTTTACTGGTGTTCCTACACTTGTACAGAAACGTAGATACTATACGTTTTATTCCTTTTTGTACAATGGAGCAACTGCAAAAGGGTTTCAGATGATAAAGGTCTATGAAAGTGCTTTATTTCCGTTCTTCCTACAAACGAAGTTGCGGGTTCAAGTTAGTGTAATAAAAGCAGAAACTATATCTTGAAATTACACAGTTTTATTCTTGTTGCGATGTACACATATGTACTCCGTTCGGTAGTTCAGCCAAAAGTTTTAATCAAGAGACAAGATAAGTATGAAATTAATCAAAATTTTTGACGTAACATTATTCTGAGACAAGTTAATATATGAAGAGATTCATGTTATGTTACTATATTGTTTACAACACCACTAGACAATATTAATATAATAGTTTGTAAACGGATAACGGGATTTACTAAATTGTATCTAATACAATAACAACCATACGCACCATTTTATGAAAGACAACATATTTAAAATGTTATGTTTATGACTATAAAACTTCATTAAAATTGTAATACTTAAATAATAAGATTAGTAAAATGTTTTTGCACATTGGACCACTAGCCAAGCGCTAGGCTACGTCTATAGATTTGAAACATACAAATATGGATAAAAAGGGAAAATAGCTAAAATCAGTAACTAATTAAAGTAACTCACATAGTTATAATGACCATTACAAGTGAGGTCACCTAAAATTATCTTTAAGTGAAGAATCTCCGATATAAAATCGCTTTCAATCAATTGTTATATTAAAGGATCGTTTGATAAAAATATTATAGGAACATAAAAAAAATAATAATGTATTTGGAGCTCTAACATTTGGAATTCCTCTTTGTGAATATTTGAAATATAGGTCGCGCCTATTTCAATATTGGTATTGATTCGAGCAATGTTATAGGTTTGGTAGAAAAAATATTTTGTTGTCAATTTCATGCGCACACTATCATAACCACTGTCTTATTGAATGAGAAGAAGCATTTTTAATTAAATCTACGAAACGGGGCTCGTCAACAGTTGTATCTTCTAAGGATAAAAGTGAGTTTTGTTCAATTACTCACTATTACAATCAATTAACGTTGTACGTTAATTGATTGTAATAGTGAGCTAATATTTGTAAACAGTGTATTAAGACTATTAAAATTGGCTTCATCATGAAGATTTCTTACGCCCCGTCTCCTTTATTATCCAATCAATATATAAAAAAGTATCCAATATATTAATAGTTAACTCAGAATGTATTTCCTCCCCTATAAATTATAATTTTGGAAATATTAAGTAAACTTTGCAGGGGATACCACAGACCGCAGACCAACTCCAAATCGTGTCAATTAAAATATTAAAACAAAAACATACAGCAAATTTGTCTAGAATACGCACGTATGTACATGCATATCCATTTTTTTTAATTTGCGTTCCATGCAAAGCAGAATGTTGAAAGAGTCGTTACGATATTAAACGCTTTGATAAATATAAAACGGCATCATGTGCTAATAAGTGGAGCAAATATGATTCGACATCAAGTAAAAAGCCAGATTAAATCACTGTTTGTGAGTATTTTAATGATGTTGGCGCTCAAGTTCATTTACGCGTTATGCTTCAATGCAATGTAGCTCGCGGCTTTGTCTTACTTTTTAAATCGGAGTTTCAAATGATAAATTTTATAAACTGTATTAGCACATTTATCGGATGTAACAAAAATATTGTTGTTACTTTCTTTAAAATTAAGATGACAACTTTGGATTTACGCTAAAGTGGTGATCCAGTTATAATTCTTTATCTGTTTATTGTAGTTAATTTCAACGTTTAGCAATTATTTAAATAAGGTTGCTCTTATTTTTAAATGTTAAAAGTAAAATCGTGCCACATACGCGGTTATCGAAGCAGTCGCAAAACACGCAGTTTTTTACAATTTGCTGCGCAAATATCAATAGAAAATGATTAACCTAGTGGCACATACCAATTGAAACATAATAATGCTCAATGATTACATAAGTCAAAGGTCTAGATCAACGTCAGTTTTCCATAACGTTAAATTGGAATCAAAATACGATCCCCACTTTTGTTCGCTTCAGATTATTTTTAAACCGAAGCAATATGCATAATTGCATTTTGCATGAAGCGTGCCTATATTTTACAGAATACGGCATACACATTCGAATGAATTTACTTTTCGACGTGGCGCAACAATATTTTTTAACATCATTATATAAGTATACCGATACAACTTGACAGTGTAAAAGATTTGTTTCTCTTTAATTAATTAAATGCAATGCTGTGTTGCATCCCACAATTGCGTAATTTGAATATTTACGTTTTACCAAAAAATTCAGGCAATAATTGCAAACTTAACGTTTGCGTTGAGATTTAATCTTCTAAATATTGGCTTATATATAAATCGTAAAAAATCGTAAAAATCACTAGGATTAAATTATTCAAAAGTTTGATATTTATTTCATTATAAAAAAACTATGTAGTCGTCGTATATTGTCGGTAGATAGATTTTTTCGTTGAATTTCAGATATTTATGATAAAATAATATCAGATTCATAAGGTACGAAAGGCTTAAATTGTACGTAATATTTATAGTGAGATAAAATATATAACATCAGCGTTCGTGGTTTGACCCTAGATCCTTTAATATTTTTACTATCAATGAGTAGTGTGTAAACCATTTCAATATTTTTAAATCGCCAAATTTTGTACAAACAGAGCAATATATAATTGCCAAAGTTATTATATATTATAAACGATATTTGTACATAAAACATTTAATAGTATACAAATACAAAACAAGATAAATATAATACATTCAATAATGTAATTAAATAGGAAAAACATGCATTCTTATGCAATATCGTTATTTTGATGCACCATTAATATAATTTAAGCGATTATAAAATTAAAATATACAATCTAAATAATACTGCACACATACACTACACGTAAACAAATCTATGTTCACATAGATAACAACGTTATAAACGTTAGGCGTTAATGAAATTCGGAAATAGTAGCTTTTAAAAATGTGATACACTACATGCATCATAATGAACTTATACTCGTTACATAAGCGGGTTAAAATTGCGCACGAGGAATTTTAAGATTGTTAGTGGAGGGAACACGCTCGGAATTTAAACGAGAACGCTAATGATCAATCACGCACACCCGATAGGAAGACATGGCAACGGCTAAACACGGGACGGTCGGAGAAGCGAGCGGGCGGACGAGCCCGGGGAATGGTCGGGTTCAATCGAAATGGTGGGACTTGGTGAGGTGCTTGATGAAGGTGCCGCAGCACCAGGTGGAGGAGCGCGCGGCGGGCGCGGGGTGAGCGGCGGGCGGGGCGGGGGACGCGGTGTGCCCGCGGCGCGGCGCCAGGCTCGGCTGCGACCCGCTGCGCCGCTCGCGCCCGCCGGCCAGCCGCTGCCGCCGCTCCTCCGAGCACTCCCACAGATTGGGGTTCGATCGGTTCAGCTGAAACTTGCGCTCGGATAGCAACCTCCGCGTCTCCGGCGCCCGGTACAAGTACGCGTCCGCCGCCGACGAGCTTTTGTTACGCTTCACCTTCGACGACCTACCGCAGCCGGCGTATTCCGGCGAGTCGCCCCTTCGGACGACCGGCAGCTTTGTATAGTTATGGTGAGAGATGTTAGTAGCGAGTGCGTGATTTTGTACTTTACCGAGAGAAAAGTGGCCGCAGTCCACTGCAGGTGCGATATAAAGGCAGCCGCATGTAACAAAATAGAAAGTTTCAGACGACCGGACAGATTCGAGCAGAAGGGTGCTTGTTCGACAGCTGTATATTTATTTATTGGATTAAAAGGATCGAGTAATTACATACATTGTATGATCATGTTCATTTTGCATGGATTATAATAAATTGTTAGTAGCGGCGCATTTTGCTTGCCTTGTTACAATACGTATGCATAAAAAGAAGAGATTGAATAGCTCAATTTCGCCTATAAAGAATCAACTAAACTAAAAGCAATTTAGAATATTTCATAACTTTATCGTAGCAGCACGCAATTTAATAAATAATAAATTAATAAAGATCTGCTCTTTAATACTGAGAAACTTATGGCTTCATATTGTTACAATGACTAGCTACTTTGTACTAAATCAATAACTATATAATTCAATATAATAATTTTAAAAAATGTCATGATTACTTGTACTACATAGCTACTTTCAGATCTACGAGTAAATGAGTATACGACGTACTATAAGATATAATATAATAATCAAGCATGCCATTATCATCATGCATCGTGTGCCTATAAATATGTCAATATATTAATGCATGAATATATAATTGAGTATTATTATGTAAACAACATCGATACAAGAGTTATCATGACATTCGTGACACCAACGACAATGTTTAACAACGAATGTTTAATTACCAAGCGCTACACTTAACATGATTAGTTATATTTGGTTTTAATATATTAAAAATACAGATCTCTCATTCTAATAACCAACTGATAATACGGTTCCTTGACTTCGCGTGTCGCCTCCTTGTCGACTCGAATATCTCCAGGGGGATATTGGGTACTGTATAATAATTAAAGCTATGTTAGTTGTTACCTTTATCTAATTTATAAGGTAAAACATTTATACTATAGCATTGCAATATTATACCAGCTCATAAGCTATGCACTGATCGATCTATAAAGTATTTTATCCATTCCACTTGTTTATAAATACATAATAAATAAATATGTTAGTATTAAGTTTATCAACCAATATCGCTACCATAGGTTATGTCAGTTCAACGATATTTATTGTCACGTACATTATGTTCTACCTAGCATTATATTCGTATCGACGGCTCACGTCAACTCGATACTGAGTGTAATGTAGTATGTTATCAGTTACTTGAATTCATCGAACCATACAAAGGAGCAAAATACCGACACCAAACATAAAATACATAGATAATGTAGTTGAGGAAATATGATATTGATAAATTACTGTTTAGGTACACAGAAGGAAGGGACAGTTTCATTTTTGTTACCGAAGATACTTTATTTCTACTCTACCGATAACTTCAAAATTAATCAAATATATAAAATTTTCGTGTCACAGAGTTTGTAACAAAACTCCTTCGAACTAACTTCTTATGAAATTTTGTGTTTATTCAGTAGTTTTGAGAATACGACGTAAACTATTTTCAATACCCCTAAGTGATAAGGGTGGTCCACGCCATTTTTTTTATGATTGGGCATTAAAATACATAAATCCTTAAATTTTCACCTTTCCACTAGTAGCCCCCATTTTCTAATCACAACTTTATATTTTTTATGACAATAACATTTGCTGGGTCAGCTAGTAATCTATACATATAATAAAGCTAAAGAGGGTCGAAAGTGAATGGAACATGGAAGATATTCGAAAAATAGTTGGCTGGAGATACTTAGAATCGATAACAGAACATGTTTTAACAGTTTTTAGAATTTTTGACTATTTATTTGACCGCGTATCACGTAAAAATGGCTTAACGGATTTTAATGCAAACTTGACTAAACTGTCGAAAAGACCCCCGGCCAGGTTTTAGGCCATAAAAGTTCAACCCTTAAATGGTGGAGTAGCGTGCGAAGCCGCGAGCACAGCTAGTACTATATAATAACATTGACTTTTATAGCCAAACACTAAGACTTCCTGATGTATAAGTCCCATGGACACACATATAATACAGTCAAACCCACAACAGAAATCCAAATTCATTATTCATAATAATAATATATCGTTCATTAATCATAAAGTACAGAAACGCTCATTTGGTGAAATAACAGCAAACAAAGTTATTGTGGTTTCTTTGAAACATCCACATCGCGAAAATACTGTTATTGCATTTATAAAGAAGTCTGTGACATCTTGTAGCACACAGAAAAACCGCAGTTGAAGCGAAATTTGTGTCGGCTTTCATGACACTCTCTACCACAAAAATGAAAATTAACTGTTCGAGATTTTGTGTTTGCGTCAACTAGAACTCAGTACGCGTCATTGCTCTCTTTCGTTTTTACAAATATGGTGGTAGAATATCATGAAAGCTACGACACTTAATCTTAAGTAATATACTCGTATGTACCTAGTAAAATTTTGAAACGGAATTCGAGATCGAAAATCGAGATGTTCGAAAACTGATATACCTTCTCGTAAGTCAAAATTATATGCATATCTTATACCTACACTAAAAATGTATTTTGCTTGCATTCCAGCTTTGAAATTATATAAAATAGGATCAAAAAATAAAATGTGAGCGTTTTAGACAGTCTTGATTTTTCTGGCGAAAGATACAAGTAAACTAGAAGTCTTAAACATTTGGCTCTTCATTTTTTGTCACGAAACGTAAGAAATTATTGTTCCTTCTTAATAAGGGGATAAATATCAAATTGTTTATAAACAATTATGTAAGTATACAGGAATTATCATTTAGTACATCTTAACAGTCGACCTTAACATGTATCCGTTAACACATTTATCAGGTGTTGTAATTATGTTGGGTACTTATTATTCTTGTTTATTTCATTTAAAATATAGCGAACGAACAAAAAATATACAAAATAGAACGGACTTCGAAACAAAATAAAAAGTGGAAAATAATTTATAATTTTGATAGGTCAAATAATTATCAAAAAATGGGTCTACATCGGAACCATGCTGAACACACAACAAGAGAGTTTTTGGAATTGTTCCACATTTAACAGAAATATAGGTGAATAACCACAAAAAATACATACAGACGAACATACTGGATATATGTTCTACCTCCTTTTTGAAATCGGTTGAAAAATGTATGACATATCAATTCGTTACGACGGAAAGAAAAACAAGATAGATGTGCAATGTTACCCAAATATGTGATCCTTGAGTGTTTTGTCAATCTCCCGTTGTCACATGTATATTAAATGTCATATTATCGTGTTCAATAATATATGTACCTCAACTAGATGCACTCCGTTGAACAAGTCGTGACATGTCTGTGCATGTGGCATTATACATTCTTATCTCGTGTACATAATTTCAGCTCAGTCTAATTAATAATTTCGGAGTGAGAGCATGGTTAGTTCTCAACCTCTGACCCGATCAAGAAATTGCTCGATTTGGAGCACAGGTCAGTGATAAGGTCAGTCAGTTCCTCACTAAAGAAGGAAAGAATCATTAAGAAATACTAGCTGTGCCCACGGTTCCGCCCGCGTGGAATTCGATCTGAGCGGCTAATTATATGTTTGAGCTGCTCTGAAAGTACCTTGACGCGCAGCCTCCTCCAGCCTTCTCAATTCCGCTTGAGAAGTTTCTTGACTCCTAGCTACTTTCTTAGCTCGAGCATATCTATTAC
>DWNR01004610.1:0-10740 GCA_018250455.1 Polygonus leo
ACATTGCGACGGTGCTGCCGTCTCTCGGATATCTTGCTGATCTTCGTTTCAATCAATACCAAAGACCGTCTCCGACATATAAATGTAGAGTTTGTTTACGTAGAACGATGTAAAATGTTACACAAATAGTCTACTAACTAATGTATAATATATTGATCCAAATCAGCAGAATATGAATATTTATCAGGAAATTGATATACCAATAAAAATATCCATAAAGAAGAAACCAAAAGTGTTGAGATTTTACTCGAGTATGCTTATCAATGATGTAAGAAAAACCGGCTGACACGGATAATGCAAATCAAAACACGACGATAAAAGATAAACACGATCATTCCAGCCTTCAGCATTCCACACTTACATCTCAACTTTACTACAAGTAACTAAATCTAGTTTACAAACAAACTTCTGAATGCTCTACTTACATTAAAAACAATTTATCCCTCGAATCTGTAATCCGATCACGTGTACACACAGAGAGCACCCATTAGTTTATCATAATCCATTTGGGAAACGATGTTTATTATTGATACACGTTTTGCCCGCGACGGGGTGACATGTCCCTTTACGATCAACGTAGTGGGGGTAGGTAGGATTGTGTCGGAAAACTCGCGGAAAATACCGTAACGACACTGACGTGCGTTGCTAGCGACGATCGCCGTCGGACTGATGAACATGGCAGTGATAACGCGCGATACGGCGACGCCTCGGAAAATGGAAATAATGGAAACAAGCAATCAGGGGATTACAATCTACGTTGCATAAAACATGGCCCAAGAATTTCGGTTACAAATTGACGAATCGCTGGAAAAGGTTTGGGTGTTACGAATAATTGAAAGGCGACGTTTTACGTCATAGGTTTTCGAGGGAAGTTATAATCGGCTATTATATGACAAACACATATATTCCGCTATTTTTATATCTAAAACTTCACGAAATTTTATGGTTTGTATTATATAACGATGACCTACGGGGAATAAACGTGGATGGGAATTAAATTTCGAAACAGATCTATAGGAAAATGGCATAACAAGTATTTACGTAATTAAAGTTTGAATTTAATTGAATATTTCTAGGAAAGAAATTTATGAAGTCATTATTAAGTTTATGAAGTTATTATTAAAATAAACGATGTGATTTGTAATAACTACCTATTCAATTAATTACGGCCAACATTTAGTGATAAGCATAATTAATTAACAAATAATTTGAATGGCTGTTTATAACGCATCAGATGAATGAAATTTAATTTATTACTGCAAATAACTATTTTATGGACGTGGAATCTTTTCTGGCATCCTGATAGACTAAAAGGACCAAAAGAAACAGTTTGACCAAGAAGTATTGCTATAACCACATAAAATCGCTAATCGATTAGGATTTTATAGTATCATTAAACTAACATATTTTTTCTTTCCCCCAATATCCATATAATTAAATAAGTATTATCTGCACATGTCCGGTACATAAATCTTAGAAAAAATAAACGTAACATATGTATTTATGTTAAACGAAAAAAACATTATTTACATGAACTGAATATTTATAGTAATTTTATACACATAAACTCTTAAATATTATAGTATAACGCTGTTGCTGTTATTATACTTTAAATTATTTAAGTTATTTTAATAAAATTTTAATGCCCATTTTTCATATTTACCATCGAATAGTCGAGTAGGATAATTCTACCATCAATACCATGGACTCCTAAAAATTGATCACGAGAACTTTGCACTTGTATAAACAAAATATGTATATTATGACGATTTTACCATCTTTATAGTTTTGTATCAATAATAACGAATTTAACGAAGTAATTTGCCAGTTAAATATTTTACATAGTTTGAATAGAAATATAATTTACATATAAGGAGTATTACCTACTAATAATATAAAGGTATTGTTATCATATGAAGGTTTTTTTTTAATTCATCAATTTAGACCTGTAGTTGGCCAGTAACATTTAGTAACTGAATTGAAACCAACAAGGAAATACAGTAGGAGGCAACAAAGCAACTAATATAAAAAGTAAACGGCGTTTATTTATCTTGTATATTATGTAGAGCAATATAACTCTAGTTGAATTATTTTCTGTCATAGTAAGTAAAATAAAATCAGCCAAGTGCGAGTCGAATTCAAAGGGTCCTATTCCACAACATTTATAACACGTGATGTTTAAATAAATATTTTTTAAACCTTCTCGTTATACTTTATGTACAGTTTCTTCGAAGGATGACGTTTAGCTCAAAATGGCATTACCTATACACTAGAAAACATTGTACGAAAGTATACTTTTAATATAATAACTTAGTTAAGTACTAACTTTATTATGTTTAGTATGAGTTGTCATAGCGACATACATGGAATGCAATATTTACAGTTCAAGAGATCCAATATTGTAACGGACGAACACAGGATGGAAAGATGGATAGACGTAGAATAGAGAGATAGGATGTAGTCTTAGTAATAGAGTTCCGTTGACACCCTTTAGATACGAAAACTTGTGTAATAGTAAAATTGTATAAATCGAGTTACGAACTATTTGTGTGACGAACTATTTTCAAGTAGTTTTAACCTAACTTTATAACATAGATATCCGCAAAGTAACGCCTGCTACTATTAATTTTGTCTAATAACGTCCAAATTGGTATCGATATCAATACAGTTTTTTGCACCTAAAATATATACAGTATAGGCAACAAAATTACAGTAGCATGAAAGTCGTACCAGATTTTCTATTTTATACACAATAGGAATACTAGCATAGGATACTGTTACGTTTTTCCACCTTTTATCTGCTCTGCTCTTGTTTTCTTTAACTTTGCTCTAAAGGTACGATTCCAAGAAGGCATTTGTTTAACCGTATTATGTTTCAGTACCATTAAAGAGTAAATCCTAGTAATACGGGTTGTACCCATTATCTTTTTATGTGCCTGTAAAGAGGATCGGATTCACTTTACCTTTTACGACTTGTTAGCGTCCCGTTCGAAACTGTACGCCTATCCTTTGTTAAGCTGCTAAAGGCAGAAGTATATACAAAAATATATCATCAAAATAAATGTGATTAGGTGTACCGTTTTTTTTGCTGTCCTTCTGTGTAACTTGGTTTCTTTGAAACTGCTAGTCAATTTAAAATAAACGGCAAAAAGTAAATATGTACCTACTTCTAACTTTTGTTCAACATAACATAAGATAAAAGAAATATGTCTCCAGTATTTTTACACCAATCGCCAGTTTACTGCACTATTTGAAGGGATTATGTTAGTTTCAGGCATTACGCATATATTCCTGAACATTACTAATTGTTATGGATACTTATCTAAAAAGTTTCCCAACTCGCATGCGACCCTCTTTAAATTAAAAATTCATAACATAATATGAACACAAAAATGCTTCTAGGTTTGATTTGTTACCTGGTCTAATAATTTTCCCGCATTTTTTCTGCTAATCGATATTTTTGTTCTTATTTCTGAACCTCACCAAGGTAGAGGTAATCTTTTATGGCAGTAAAAATCTTTAATAAATTCCTTCACAAAGTAAAGTTTACTTTCTACTATTCCACATTAAACAAAACAATATGCATTCTATAAAATACCAAGCAAAACCTATATCCTATATACATATGTATTTAATAATCCTATTAGAAAATAAACAACTCATTGAGTATATTTAGTGCATCATCAAACACATTTCCAGTTGCCCTTAAATTCGCACTTCGCCGTCTGTCGGGACAGGAAGGGCCGAAAATAAACTGGAACAAAATATCTCGAAATAAACTCAGACCTAGTTTATTAGTAGTTTCTTTGGGTTGCTGTCGAAGGAACATTTTATTTATTTCATTTTCTCGTAACCTTTTTTAGTTGTAGTGTAGGTAAATGTACGATATAAGTACTGACGTGAACTATTATATTTTACTTATGTTATAAAATACATATTTCCATTTGCAGTCTTTATAAATGTTTTCATACTTTTCTCTTCCAAAACGGCTTCACTAATTTTGGTTATTTCTTCTATTTACTTGTCTTACTTTACACTTTTCTGTGGATATTCACATGAAAAATAATTAATCACTATCAGTTAAGTAGGTACTGGAATGCCTACCTAGCTGATAGAGATGCACATAAACTATTGAAACTTACAAACTGATTCTACAAATTCTTTCAGTAATATTAAGCAACATTATTTGTAACTATATGTTATCATTTATTACGCGTTCGAAGCTGCGGTACGTATTTAATTAATATAACATTACTAAATTAATATAACTTATAAAAACTAAACAAATCGGGCAAAAGTAATAAAAACGTTAATAAACGAAATTATGTAACAATTACGTAATGTAAATCCTCTCAAATTGCGACATTGGCGCCACGGCCACCCACCTAATAAAAATAAAAGTGTGTGAAAAACGTCATAAAAATATTTGGAGCCATACTTTTATGTTTAAATGAAAATAAGGCGAATATTTTATATGAGAAGCCACAGAAAAACGTTTTTTATATGCAAATATTTTTAACGTTACTCTTTATTGGCAGTTGCCAAACATATTCAAATAGTTTTTGCAATAAAGCCTCCATAGATAACTTCCATCACGCACGAATTTTTTTTTGATAAATATTCATCATGTTACTTTTACCTGCCAGCTCGCTTATAATTTACTTAATATTCATATCATGTGTACAATAAAACGCAGCAGGACCGTAGGAATTCTTTTTACAAAGGTAATTATGGTATTATTATAAATATTTAATACTTTATATATTGTAAGGTAACAGAAATCTGTATAAAATATTAACCAAATATTTTTGAGACTACCATTACATCTGTTTCTGCTGTAGTTAAGCTTTTTGATTGACAAAATTCGTTAGATGGCAATATTTAATTAAAATTAACCCGTGTTAAAATAATCGACAATATTAAAAATACATCATAATATTTTTGCCTCAGAAGGCGTCAGTAGATTAAAAGATTGTTCATCATCTATGAGACATCATTAATTGCATAAGATGTCTTAACTTTCATAGCAAAACAAGTGATAGTTCAATCCTAACACATGTAATTATGAATATTTCTATCACGTGTACGTGCCTGGTAATCAAATTCAGGACCCCAAAGTGAGAGGTCGGAATATTAGGCTATACTTGGTTATCACTGTATATTTTTCCAAAAATATCTATATGTCTGTTACAAGTATAGTAAAATGTCCCACCCTTCTCAATAAATTTGTTACTCAAATAGTAAAAAATGTACATGGGCTGTAGTAACTACTTGACTAGACGTGAAA
Source organism: Polygonus leo (assembly GCA_018250455.1). Lineage (NCBI taxonomy): Eukaryota > Metazoa > Arthropoda > Insecta > Lepidoptera > Hesperiidae > Polygonus > Polygonus leo. Next base: position 5,288 of record DWNR01004610.1, read on the forward strand.
TACACACGCGTTCAAATAAGAATCATCACATCAAGTAAGTGAAGCATAAAAAAATATCTTTACTATTTCAAACGTGTAGATGAACACGATAACTAATATAAATTTTATTAATGTCAATTGTCGTGACCTTAATGCGATTACAGTACAATTGTCACTATTGGTCTTCATAGGTTACTGCCCCTTAATAAATTGAGATTTTCCACGCCAATGCTGGTAAGTACGTAACATGAGGTCAGTTTGTTAAAGTTAACCATTGCATGTTTAAAGTAACTTGCATCGTGTATGTAATGAATCATCGTGACAAATATGCTTCAGGTCTCATATTTCTTAGAAGATTTACGTCTAGAAGTTTAATAAAATGCTATTTATTATTACAAACAACAACATTATTACAGACATTTATTATCTGGAAACTACTTAGTTTTTATATATATTTTTTTGATTTGCGAGATGAATAAATATTAAAGCAAAAAATGCCATACTATTTATTGCACTATATTATTTATGTTTCAATACAATTACTGAATTTATTACAGATAATTAATTAATTTATTACAGACAACAACAATATTACAGACTTTTATAATCTGTAAAATACTTAGTTTTAATATTTTTTTGATTTGCGAAATAAATACATATAAATTATATGTTTTCACTATATTGTTTATGTTTCAATACAATTACCGTCTTTTTAGTCAATTTTTAACAACTTTACTTATAAGATTTCAGTTGCGCTTAAAAACACTTGTGAATTAAAAAAGAAACACAAATGCAAGATCCTTAACACAATAAAATAAAGGCATTATTTTTCAAAAAAAACATTTGGTCCCAACAGTAATCAGTTTTCCAATCTTTGAGCTGGTAACTATCAGAGCTGCAATGTTAGTATCACTTGCCATGAAATAGATAGAGACAGTTCTGCTACGTAGAGCTGGGGCGGAACGAATCCTTCCAGTACCAATGAGAGTTCCAGTAAAGTTTAGCTTCAAACTTAATTTAACTTTTAGTTTTGCTCTATTCCCAATGCACAGGAATAATATTACCGCAACAAGGCCGGATAATATATTCATATCTACATGAGGAATTTAAGTCTAACCACCTGTTTTAAATTGGTTTGTGAGTGTACAGAGTTGGAAACTGACGTGTACAGCGATACATAGTAAAACAAAGTAATAAAACTTTTTCTTTTTTTCATGGTGTCATGATATGATTAAGAATAGGACTATTTTCAGCTTGCTATGTTCCTACTTATCATATTTATTGTAATACAAAATGCTAGTGCATTATATATCACATAAAGCCAGATTTTACAATGTAACCGTTGATATTAGTCATCTCGGTGCGCAATACCCAGTCAATATGTAATTTTAAAGCCATACAGGCACTTTTTTCAAGACTAAGATATTCACTTCATGTACTTATATGAAGTTGTTTAACGGAGGATTATTTTGTTATGAAACTAGGAGGGTACGAGACTATGAAATGGGTATTGAAAATCAGTAATTGGATGTAAAATAACGTATCTATTTTTAATATACGTCTTTATGTGTCCACCAAATAGAAAATATTCATTCCATTCTCATAAAATATTTCCAACATTTGCATAACAATAATACAATATAAGCCTTGTACTTTACACTAATAATAACTCTTGTCTTGGCTCCCTAAATGAATAACATTTCCCGATGTAATTAATGTACACCGCAGATGAATTATGGACGTGGTTGAAGCTTACTATACATATATTATGTATTTATTATTTGGGGATCTGCGTTAATACTAACAAGGCGAATTAAGAGGATAAGTAAAGTAAGGTGAATTATGTATCTGAATGGTCGTAAAATATTCTTTAAGAGATTTGACTTAACAGGTGTCCGTGCAAAAATATATTTTACATCTACAAAAGAAAATATGATAATAAATATATATACTATATCTTGAAAAAGGAAAGGTGTTTGCTAATTAATAATCCATAAACAAAAGGTATTGAACAATGTATGATAAGGATTTTGCTTCGCGCCCGAATCCCAAATTCTGAGAACCGAGAAAGGACAAAGCTGACTGTAATAGCCAAAGCTATAGTGAAGAGTAAATGGAAGAAGGCAGGACATATTTGCTGTAGATATGACGGCAGATAAAGCAACAAACTTTTAGAATGGAGACCCCGCATGGACGCAAAAAGGTTAGCAGACGACTAACCCGTTGGAAGGGCGACGTTGTTAAAATGGCAGGAAATAATGGAGAGAAAAGATAAAAAATGTTCTGAACGGAGTGCATTAGAAGAGACTTTTATCTAGTTAGTACTAGAGGATATAGACTGAGAAAGTGGAGGAATCCGTAAATAAGAAACGTGCGAAAATTGTATCATTTAGTACAGCCCTTAGGAAATAATGCAACAAAGGGTAGTCTAATCTGTACCATTAGATTAAAAATTTAAGTCTATTTTTAATTGCTCCCGAGCAGGGTCCAGCCAGCTCCACTGGCCGGGCACACCAGTGGAATTGCGGTTATATGCTGTTGGCGTTCTCGCGTCTCCGTCACTAGGTGGTGAGGTGAAACACCGTCAGGTTTTTAGTCGATTGGAACCCGACATAACCTTCCGTCGGCACTTATGGCGGACGGTTATAGAGATTTCCTGAAGTTAAAAAAATGGCTGTCTAACATGCAAGATTCGTATTTATGGTCCGAAATTTATACATGGCAACCAATACAGGTAATCGTAGTGTTGGACATCATGAGTGTAGAAAACGAAAATTGTCTAGAAGGATACAAATAAAACAGGCATTTGGTAGCTATTAAATTGGAAGGCGGTTGTCCAGGGTGCGTGTCGGGTCCGTTATTAATTTAACCACAACTCTAATTAATCTCGCCCGCTGCGGATTCTCCCACGACCGCTGGCCTATTCCACTATTCCACTGACATGACTTATATTGAATAAAGCCCAAATTTAACGCCTAAATACTGTTTATTGTTGGTATTACTTATTGATGTTCCCGCGTGTTGTTTGGTCTATCGACAGTACAGAATTTGTTTAGTTTTCATTTTTCTTTTAAGTGCTTATTGAGTTATTTGGTATTGATAAAATTGATTTATTAAAAATTAAGTGCCTTTATAATTTTACGATGTATTGAAATATCATCGAAAAAGGATTTCACCGCTAAAAAAATCATATGATTATCTATTGGTACGCATACAGTACAGTTTTAATTTAAGTAATAATTTATTAACAACTAATTATAAGTAATCTTAAGTTACATTACAGTTAATAGTTATGTACATATATTTCGTGCCCAAGAAGATACGGACGCAAACAAAATATCTATTAACTCGTTATGAGATATCTCTTTCATATCGTACCAAACACTTTCACGGAAGAGCAACACGAAGATCGATTTGAAGCGAACACCATCCATCAATCGAAGGAACCATCACTCCGCCCGGGAGCAGATAAGGTGACAGTGTTGTATTATCTGTATTAGAAATATTGCTTGTCAAGCTTTCTTGTATTTCGTGATATGGGTTCTTAATAAAAAATATTGACGACAATGTCATGAATGAAACTCACATTTTTAGAGGATTCGCGAAACTTGGACACCAAGATGTCGTTCAAAGAATTATAATATGTTCAACATTAATTAGATGTCTACTTATTATGAATATTTCTATGGTTTTTTGTGTATGTCCTTAGCATTTTGCCAGAAATATTTACACACACATCTTCGTCATATATATTCACATTTTCACAGAAATATTTAGTAACATGTTAACCTTATCTAAAGCGGTTATATGAATGGAGATGTGGTTTGACATTTGTTGTTGTGTAGTCGATTAACGATTAATCATAATCTTAATCTTATAGGGGTTATACGTATACTACCAGAAATCATTATAATATTTGTCTATGTTTAGTTCATATTTTACATCTAAATAACCATTAGCTGGTAAGTACTGGTAACTTTGTACGCGTATTGTGTTGTAGATATCGTATTGTATGAAGAGTTAGATTTTAATGGGATCTTCACCAATTACTTCTTCAGTATTTTTATTTGATCGGTCTAGTTTTAATAACTAAATATTATTTTTTAAATTTAGAAATTCTTAATATATAATTTGTATCATAGTTGTATGTTATAATAACCAAATAAGCAAAAAAAAAGTTAAAGGTCTTATAATAAGTTTCGTTCTATTCGACACTGCGGTTATTTTAATATGTATTATAATATATTACAAAAGAACCAAAACTTTAACTAAAATTTTAACTAAAATGTTTGTACAAACAGACTATTGAGAAACACATTCGCTCTGACATAACCACCCATTCTCATCCATACTTCCTGTCACCTGAACATTCAAATCCGCCGTTGCTTCTAAAATTACATTTTCTTTCGTGATGCGATGCTACATTGCTCGTTTAAAATGTCTGCTGAGATATTTAATAAAAATATTTATTAGTCTTATTTATTTTCTTAGGTTTACAAAATTTCGCGGGAGTTATGAATTAACGATGAGTTATTTTAATGTAGTTCTACACATCCTTTATTTCTAGCATTAATCGGAGAAACAATCGTGATTCAAAACAACTATTGTTCAAACGTTTATTGACGTACGTTGGTCACTTCAATTTATTCAAAATCACTAACCACAAAATGATTCATTAAGAAAACCACGTTAGAAAGAAATTACCTGACCCTTGTTATACGTGGCTTACTTAATTTTATCTTAAATATGATAATCCGCCAGTGTACGGTCAGAATTTTAGAGAAAGTTCTCAGTTCTATGACCGTAATTTTAATTAAATAGACCTGAATTTCCCTGCTCTCATCACTGATTGTACTTTTAAGCGTCTAGACATAACTAAAATGTCAAATATTAGAAGCAAATATGCCGCGAATACTCACTATTAATAATGTTAATAGTTCTAATCTATATACATAGTTCTCAACAATGGCATGTTGAAGTCGCCAATTTCTCTCGTTAGCTTCTGCCAATAACGGTAACTGACTGGTTTCAGGTTGAAACTTTCCATTGAATAGTCTTATAATACTAAGGAAAAATAAAAGGGAGCTTATCCATGATTAAAGAAGATTTGTTCCTTTATTTCTAGATAATACGAGTAGGTAGTTAAATCCCAAAGAAAATAATACAACATGAAGTATATTTTTCTAATTCAATTTTCCTCTAAATAATAATATCGTATAAATAATCGTCATGATCATTTGATATTGCGTATACTGTAAGTCGTGAACACATGTACGACATATTTTCCATCACAAGATACATCTGCTTTATCGATTAGATTAGGGTGGAAAAAATCCCATATCCTAAACTTTAACTTACTACATGATTCATCACTATCACTACATAAAGTCCCTATGTCCCTATATCACTTTGTAAGCTTAAATCTTTAAAACAACGCAACGGATTTTGATGCGGTTTTTTTAATAGATAGAGTG
>DWNR01004611.1:0-10738 GCA_018250455.1 Polygonus leo
TTAATTTTGTTGGAAATTAGTTGTATTATCACATCCCAAGAGGAATACGTCGAGTTACAAGTCACCCTGTATATATAACACTATCGCAAGAGATACAAAAAACCGATTCTGGAATAACGGGAATAGAAATATTAAACATATTTGTTTGAATTTGCAAATTACTTTTCGTAAATTTTGCAGGAAAGTATTATCTTAATTACTCTGAAAATGCACGTAAACTGCACATATTTTTACGCGCAATAAGTACCTATATTAATATTATATGTGACTAATACTAAAAATACGCTTTAAAAATATATTAAGTAAAGTTTAATCTCAACTCAAGATTGATTTTTCTGTTGAACCTTAAACCAAGCAAACTAGTGAGCCAAGTCAGCAATAATTTTTCCATAAGTGTTCGATAATATGAGTTTTTTTATCGCACAGGAGGAGCTGACGAGCTTGCAGTTCACATGATAGTAAGTGGTTAATGGCGTCCACGGAGAGTAATAATAAACTCCAACTCGTATTTACCTTGTGGTAAATACGAGTTGGAGTTTATTATCGGAGTATCGTAGTATTGTTACTACGATACAACCCCTGAAAATGAAGATGTTGCCTGGAGTGTATGACCGGTCTAAGCCGAAACACAAGAATTGCTTCCTGGAGGGTTTGAGATTATGAGATTTCAACATCTTCCCGGTTCAACTTCATGATTTCTACCACCATCTGGCAAAGTAATCCCCAATAAGTATTTCTGAGTAACTGGAAAGTAATTTCGTAGCTGCATTCTCCTTTAGGGCTTAAATAGAAGAGAAAGTACATATAATATAAGTTTTACTTTACAATACACAATTATATCGTATCTCAGTCTTACGTGTGGAATGTGGCAATTTGCTAATTAATTTACACTTAGCGCCAAAGATTTATGACAGGAATAAAATGACGAGGAAGAAATATCAAGACGTGGACGAAAGTAGGTTTACAGTTGTTTGTGTGGAAAATTATCCATTGTGATATGCAATATATTGCGACAGTTTTATTAGGTCCGATGAATACCTTTATGAATATGCAATTAATACTAACCGTAATTCTGATTATTTATTGTGTGTAAGAATTACGGTTAAACGTGTAAGGAAAGTGTGTTTTGTAACTGAGCACTAGTTTTCTACTCTGCAGTCGTTTCCTCATTACTGATGGTGGGTTGGTAGTGGTGGTGGATGGTACCTATACGGGCTACGCTGGTGTAGCATAGTTTTCCTCGGAGTCTAGGATTGGAATTATTAATATTATAATTTTAATATATTGAATTCCTTAAGTAAATTATTAAATCTATTATGCTTTGTTATGTTTATAAAAGTTACTTTTTTAATTTGTTTTAAAGCTTTTTACGTACGCAATCAGCAAAATTTTGCTAAATTTTTCAGTAAATGAAGCCTTTTAAGCTCTTGACATCATTACAACGATTACAAACACACACATAAATCATGCTTAAAATTATAGAAACCCTTGGACTGTGTGAGAGAGGTCAAGTTCAATTCTCATGACAGACGGAATACGCGATCCATCACCCTTATCTGAGTTAACGCACCCAGACGACGTGAAGATAAAATATACCTACATTTAGGTATGTACTATGTCATGTTGTTCAGTATTTATTCAACAGGTTTCTTATCTCAATATTAGAGCATAAAAAATCACGTGTCATGTTTGTCCACGCTGATCCGAAACTACTCTACTATCGCGTTTTTAAAGAATTTATGCACATATGTGTAAATTGTTCTAAATTGACACACAGATTTTTTGGATCCGTTACAACTTTAGTGTTTGAGTAAGTTTACTATTCAGTTCAAGATTTTAGGCATATTTTTTTTGTGACATCGTAAGACTAGGTATAACTATTATTGTTAAGTCCTTAGTCCTACCCCTAAAACAGTGGCTCTTAACCAGTGGTACGTGGACAATTGGAGATTGGTAAAAAGAAATGTGAATTAACTTTCTAAATAAAAAACACGCTAGTGATTTAAAAATAATAATAAAATTATCTTATTTATACAATATCTCTTTTTATTAGATTATTTTACCACTGCCATAGAGCAATTACTTGCCACAATAACCTTCTCTTATATGAGTAAAGTAAACCACCTCTGAAATTATTTAATTAATATTATTCTCAAGGTCATTAGTCAAAACATTACTATCATAGTTAGGAAGTTAAATATAACAGCTCTTACAACATAACGATAAAATTAAACTGCAAACACGGCATGGCATTGATAGTCTAGGGCCATGGAATCTCCATGAGATTTATCAAATTTCCGGAGACCATGAGATTCATGAAATAGAGGAAAATTTGTATGAGAAAATCAAAGGTTCAGTACTTAGTCCACTTTTTGACCTTCTGTCGACACTGTCATTATAACGCATGTATCATACAGGTTAGGTACTCTGCCTCAAAGATACCTTTATTATTTTTTATTGTGTAAAGGTAGCAAACGAGCATGCAGTACACCTGATGGTAAGTGGTCAATGCCGCCCATGGACATCAGTAATTTATCCTCAAGTACGAATGAGTCATATCTAAGTTTGATCACGGATGCGTTGCTATAGTTAAGGACTAAAATGTTCGCCTCGCGTATAAATATAGCCGGCAACCACGCCCCTCCAAACCGAAATACAATAGATTGCTTCACGGAGGATTATGAGAGTGGCGGTGGGACCCCCCCCGGTTGAACTATATGAGTTTCCCACCTGTACATACTTACCTACACTTTACTTTGCAATAAACATTTTCTCACGGTCACAGTCATTTGATTTTGTCGGGTCAGATTCCCGGTTTGTCAAATGGCATACGAGAAACCTGTTTTACCAGCTTTGTTACAGCTTGAATTATAAACCGTAATACATTGGCATTTGAAATATGCACAAAATGTGTATTCTTATAGCTGCTACGGGTCCATCTATTTAAAAAAATACTTTTTTGGATAAATATTTCGAACAATATCTCCTAGTTGTTATTAAATAGAATCCCATATCCTAATTGGCATATCACAAACTAAAGTTTGTATGGGAACTCTTAGGGCCGTATTAATAAAGTAAACTCAAGATTGAGATCGATCTTAAGTGTGGTTTACGTATTAGTAATTAGATAATGAAGTAAAAGCCGCTCTCAAGTTCTTTCTCAATCTTGAGTTTACTTTATCAATAGGGCCATAAGAGTGCAAGCTCGCACTTAATATTGACACATTTTGGCTTAACTGTATCTAGTTATTTTGCAGACAGCGTAATATTATCAATATTCATACTCTTTTTGAATTCACCAGTAGTTTAACAAACTGTCATAAAGAATCAGCAATATGGCTACTTGTCACCTGCCTCATAAATAATCTTGAGAACTTTTAATGTCGATAAAAATATATTTTATAAAAAGTTGTACGATAAAAATAAACATTTTTATTACACAAGTAAATTCGTCGTTCACATGATGCAACTTCTCTCTCTTTTTCTCTCTTTGCAAAAATCTCTTGTTTGTAAGTCCATCGTTCTGGGCAAGTGCGAATTAATAGACTGGACAACCCTTGATTTTTCTTGACATGATGAACAATCACTTACAATTTTTTATTTGACCTTACCAGCTTTAGAGGCTGAATTCATAACCACTAGGTTATCTTATCTAAATATGTTTTCTATCATAAAATGTGTGTAATTAATTTTATAAATAAATATTGATATTGAATGTAGTTCCGGTCTAGATATCTGGAGAAAGTTTACGTGACAAACAAATCTTGTGACAATTTAATGGATTCAGAGAACAACTTTCATATCGGGCAATAAACAGATCAATCAAAGCTGAAAGTACAATGACAAGATTATAGCCTGAAAGAGAGAAAGTTCACATTTTAACGGACAATTTAATATTGTGTCTCTATTTTTTAGGGTGTAAAGGTAGCAAACGAGTATCCAGTCCACCTCATCTTTGACCATCGTAAATGCCCACTGTCGCACGTAGACATTAGTATTCATCTCCACGTTCGATTTAATGGTACTTAAGGACTAAGATGTTCGTCTCGTACATAAATACAGCCGACAACCATGCCTCCTCAAACCAAAACACAAGAATTGCTACACCGAGGATTATGAAGGTGGCGGTGGTATCTCCCCGGTCTTGCTTGCTCGTTTGCTACCTTAAGACGATAAAAAAAATTAATGTCACTTTTTAAGTTGATTAAAGTCTAAATTTACTTATGGAACTAAAACTGATAGTTTCGAGTTCGTGGTATATATTTTATTATTAATATAGACAAGAAGATAGAAGTGACAAACGGGCATTTAGTCCACCTGGTACCTTTCGTGTATAAAATATAAAAACTGACGGAAAATTAAAAACAAATCTGATAGAACTTCATCTGTTCTAAAAAATTCGGGAGGCATTGAATTTCAGTGTTATTCACTTAAGTGTGAATCACCCATATCACATGTTTGTCACAGTCATCACAACATTAGTATTGACTGTGACAAACATGATAAACTGGTAGGTCAAATACGACTTTCAAGCATTTCAGCTACTCCTGACTAATGAATATATATGATGAAGCTTCGATAATGATTCCTAATTGGCAATTATATTATAGTGTCTGTTATCTTTATAGAACTGATAAGCATCATACACTTGTAGGTACGTAATTCCACCGCTCATTCGCCATATTATAAACACATATGGAATACCCCTTCAAAGTTGCGCCGCTAAAAGCCAATCGAGATAAGGAGAAAGATATCCGACATAGAATAACAGTAAATATTGCTCATCGCATTGCAGGTAATACTAGCCATGGTTTGTTACGTAACTGACGCTGCAGGAGAGGTTTACAAACTGGCGTTTTCTGATCCGTCTAAATTTTTGTAAAAAAAATTCAAGGTGTCGGAAGAGATATTATTGTCTGACTTATCCAATATCACACAATAATCCAGTGTACTTAAACTACAGTATTGTGAAATGCTGCTGGTAAACCGTAGAATAAGACATCTTATCAATTGACCAAATTTACCATACAAGTTTTCAATATATCTCTATACAACATTTCACTGATAATAGGTATTAATAATTATTTTCATAGTACTTCAATTGTTTTATATAAAAATGCATTCATGTGAGATGTAAAATGAAATGTATGAATGTAATTCCGGAGCGCTCATATCATGGTTGCCGTCTATCGTACTGACCGCGATGGTGCACCTCACTACAATTTCTATTTTATGCGTAGAGTAACTTTTCTCACTCATACCTATTTCTTCAAATCTATTTATTTTATGATTTTTTATCGCATAAAAATATGATGATGATGGTAAGTAACTACTGACGCCTTTGGACATTAGCAATCATTCCCAAGATTGCTTAAATCGTACCTGAGATTAAGCACATGTGCTCTGCTATCCCTGAGGACTAAAATGCTTGCCTTGTATATAAGTGTAGTCGGCAATCATCCCTCTCAATATCGAAACACTATTCTTCGTGGTAAACTATATATACAATTTCTTGCTACGCTACCTCATTTAACTTTTTATAACCTAGAGACTTCGTGAAACGTCCAATTTTGCGCCACAACACAGCTATGAAGAACCAGTCCGGATGGCCCAGTTGCGGCAGGTGCGGCGCCGTGCCGTCTACCGTACTGACCGCTGGCGCACCTCACTGCAATTTCTATTACATGCGGCAAGTAACTTTTATCATTCGTACGTATTTATTCAAATGTCTATTTATTTTATGACTTTTTTCATCGTATAAAGACAACAAACGAGCATGCAGTCCACCTGATGGTAAGTGACTACTGACGCCCGTGGACATTAGCAATTATTCCCAAGATTACTTGAATCGTACGTCGAGTGGCCACTACGTTAAAAGTCCGATTTTGCGCCACAACCCAGCTGTGAAGAACCAGTCCGGATGGCCCAGTTGCGGCAGGTGCGGCGCCGTGCCGTCTACCGTACTGACCGCACCTCACTGCAATTTCTATTTACACGCGTACATGTAGCGTAGGTAACTTTTATCTTGTACGATTTCTTCATTTCTATTTATTTTATGATCATTTTAGAGGTTATTTCTTCACACCTGTTTCTGATGTAATGTAGTACTATCGGGTTTTGAATGGAACTTAGGCCCGAGAGTTAGAAAATCATCTGTAGAAATCCGGAGATATTGAAATTTGATTGATGATTTTAATTAAACATTTGTAATCTTGTCGTGCTATTAAACTTAATGTTATAGAAATTTTGTGTATTATAATTCTAATTTAAAGGTTGTTTATTTGATGTCAAATTCAAAGTACTTTACAATATGTACCTTATCTATTGAATAAAAAGACCCGAGTCGACTTCAAACGTTCATCCCTCTTTAAGATTTTGAGATATATAACATTTACCACCGACTTAATTTTAAGGGGTTCCGTACCTAAAAAGCCATTTCAGGTCCCCTTTACTAAGATTTCGCTGTCCTTCCGTCCTGCAACACGAACGTAAACCATAAACAAAATATAATAAAATTAAAAAAATATATAAAGAAAACAAGGTGTTCCGGAAATATTGGCAAAAAAACCGCCATTTTTTCTAAAACTGTATATAAATTCGTTATAACCCCATTGTTGGTCCTTACTTAACTTAAGTATTTAATTTTGTGTTTTTGAACACAGCTTTTTTTTTTGTTATACCTACAATATGTTTACTTCTCATATAAAAACTTAACCAATTTTCGAACTAAATAAACAAAACATATGTATCCGAAGCACGACATCCGAATTACATAACCATTTACAAGTTCTTTAACCTTTATTACATAACTCATGTGCATATTACAATATTTAAAGCCATTTCCGGTCGCTGTATATGGAGATCAGATCTAGATTCAGGCTCGCGTTATCTGTTTCGACTGTATTATGTAACGATATGTTCTCATATCCATATGTATTTCAATGTGATGTGCAATGTAAAACAGTGGGTCTGTTCTATATGGCTTCAAGCGTCAAATGGTCATATAGTCAATAAGAATCATATAAAATTGTAAATTGTCTTATGTACCAATGTACTACGTAGTCACAGTCAATATTGGACCTATAGGTGATAAGGGTGGTGCGCCCCAAAAACTTAATTTTTATTTTTTGGATATTTTTGTTTAGTTTAAATGTTTTTTTTTTAATGATTTGGCTTTAAAAATACATACACCCCTCAACTTTCAGCCTTCTACCATCGACCCCCTATGCTGAGTCAGTTAGTAGGTATATCTATCTATACATATAATCTATCTACACATATAATAAAGCTAAAGAAGGTCGAAAGTCTGTACATACATGGAGGATATTCAAAAAATAGTTGGCTGGGGATACTTAGAATCGATAACAGAACGTTTTAACAGTTTTTTAGATTTTTTGTCTGTTTATCTGTTTGTATGTTTATTTGACCGCGCATCACGTAAAAATGGCTTAACGGATTTTGAGGCAACCTTGACTAAACTGTCGAGAGGACCCCCGTTCAGGATTTAGGCCAGAAAAATTCAACCCCTAAATGGAGGGGTAGCGGGCGAAGCCGCGGGCACAGCTAGTTATATAAGTATGTACTTGGGTACGAAAAATTCGAATCAATTCGAAAATATGACAGGTTTAGTGTCACAATTTAGTGTTAAATATGTGTCGTCTGTCTGGGTCCTATATATAAGCAATGAATTGTATTATATATGATGATGTTGTTAAAATATCATTTAATATTTCTAAATAAAAACCAAGTTGGAATTTCTCCTCATATTATGACAGAATTTTGACTTTAAGGAACCACCTCCGTAAAAACTTTATACAGTCTTGTCCGACCAGAGGAATCTATCATAATTACCGTCAAGTCGACTGCTTGCTCTTTTGATTCTCAAATTACATAAAGGCAGCCGAAGATATCGTATTACATATAAGTATGCAAGTTTACTGTAATAGTTTAATACAGTTATTACAGTAAACTTAACAATTTGAATCTACCGTAAAATGCTGTTGTATGATTAGATATGAGCTCTGCGCACTCTTGCACAAAGCATACTCTTGCACCGCCCTAACCTATAAAAAAATAGATCGAACTCCATTTTGATATAGGGTAAAGACAATCATAACCGTCACTCTTTTGTAAACTGACAAGTTAATAATTTTAAACACACATTTTGAACCCACAGACGCATAATAAATGCCGCAAGCTTCAATAGTTCATTCATCGCCACAAACCGAACAATCAAAGCGTAGGTAACACTTACTCAGCCCGTATCGTCAATTGTACTTGTATTGTGTAAAGCCTGCAGAACACTCTCGCTGAGTGCTACTTATATATATTTATTACGGACATACTTAATGTGTGACGTAATGTTAGCAACTTGAAGTCCTGAGAATAATCATACTAAATATTCTACTTAGTAGTACTGTTTGTGTATAAGTGTAGCCGGCAACCACGCCTCTTTAATCCGAAACACTATAATTGCGTCACGGTGGATTATGAGGGTAGTCTTGGTACCTACCTGGTCAAGCTAAGCAAGATCACCTAGTTCATAGAGGAGTACAAAGAGACAATGGTAGCTCCTCGGGAGAACTACACGCATTTTATCACCTAGCAAAAGAACGACCACTACTACAAAACACAACAAACCAATTTATTGCATGTGTTGTATGGTAATGATTGCAACGAACCAATTCGACGAGTGTGCGTAATGCTACTACAAAGTGTACAGTAAATAAGTTCAAGTATTCAAAGTACAATGCCCCCGTTCGGTCCTCAATACGTCAGATCAATTTAATTGGTTATCATTAATGATTAACGGCGTTCCAATACGAGGAGACGATAGGGGAATTTATAGGCCCGTTTACATGCATCGATTTGTATTGTTTCAATTTATATTGCTTTGTAACTTCTGTTGGCGAGTTCGTCTGCGTGGACTTTAGAGTGATTAGATTTCTATGTTGACTTCACATAGATATCTAGGATAACCGCCAAGTGCGAGTCGGAATAGCACATGAAGTTCCGTGCCAAGTGATGGCGCTGTGACTAATTTAAATGTTGTTTTATACGTAGTTATAGGAATAGCGAAAATACCGACGTTTAATCACAACTTGTATTTATTTGTTGTTGTAACGGCCACACTTATACACATTCTGTGACTATTACGGTTATTACGGTTTATCTATACATATAAAATGCTTCGTCCGAAATGACTGACAGACGGATCAACGGAAGGATTTTCCGGAAATCTTCCTCTAAGGGGGTGAAAAACTGGGGCAAAGTTTGTGAGGGACAACTGAGTAATAGGACGAAAGTCTTTGTAATAGGTTTACATTGGCATCCTTAGGGTAGGTCCATAAAAAGAAACCGGTTATTTAATTCAGGTTATAAAGTAGCTATGCCATTTTAATTTAAATCTGTTCAGCCGTTTTCTGCAATTGAGTAACATATATCCAACTATCATAATTAGGAATTAAGTATGATAGGTCAAAAACCCTAATAGGAAATAATAATTGGAGAAAAACAATTAGGTACACTAAACATTGAATAATCGAAATTCAATCGTACACATTGCTTCAATGCACATATTTATATAACACGTTGATAGATTCACAACTTCATGTCTTATGATGTCTTCCACAAACTATGTACGGTATTTATACAATATTCAATAGAAAGTAAGACCTTAAACAAAGCTATACAGCTTTCAAGACGAACACCTAACTTAGGTACACCTACTAATTCTATTGCAATTTTGCCAATAACTCTATATGATGCGACCTTAAACATCCCACTATGGTATTTGAGTGTGGGCAGGATTCTCTAAAAGCAGGATTATATATGAGTCTGGACAGTTGAAGGTTGTCTGTCCATATTTGAATATATCACTGTTAAATATTTAAAACCTTCAGACACTTATAAGGCACCATAAACAATCAGCGATTTTATCTTATATATTTATATATTTTGGGTGAACCTTGATACAACTGGTAAAATGTTATTCAATTGGAGGTACCGTTACACTCATATATAAGGCATTATATTAGTGTACAAATAGCAAAAGCCACCGCCTGTCTAAATGTAGTCACTGCCGCTCACTAGACCTTTGTAAAAGATAGGGCTAGGATTAAATGAAGGTAGCAAACGAGCAAGCAGTCCACCTGATGGTATATGGTCACTGCCGCCCATGGACATCAGTAATCATCCCCAAGTACGATTAAATCATACCTGAATTCAAATTCAGGTATGATTCAATCGTACTTGGGGATCTGTGATCAATCACAGATACGTTGCTACCCCTGAGGACTAAGATGTTCGCCTCGTATATAAGTATAGCCGGCAAATACGCCTTTCCAAACCGAAACACAACAATTGCTTCACGGAGGATTATGACGACTTTTGTCAAAGCATAGTAAACAAAACACCGTATTTCCAGAGATAGAATATAGGACTGGTAGGTACTAATTGCGTCTCAATAAGCTATATGAAAAATAACGGTTGGCCAGTAACTTCCATCTACAATACAATTCTATACAAAACATAAGAGCTTGGTGGTTTATACTCCAAACCACTGACCACTGCCAGCTTTGAGTAAAAATTCGACCTTAATCAACAATGGGCGGTTACACATTTTGCTGTGTATCAACTTTGTAGTTTCGGAATACACACACACACACACACACCTTCACGCCAAATCCCTAACGGGGTAGGCAGAGAGTATCGAGTGCCAAACGGCACGGTTCTGGCA
>DWNR01004612.1:0-10737 GCA_018250455.1 Polygonus leo
ATCAATTACATAGGTAACAAAGACGAGGAACCAACATCAACATGCAGTATTTTTGGTAAGTTAATAATAAACTTATAGGTTTTAGGGACACGGCCGGCTGACGCGGACCGTCCGCAGTAACAATCACATTCACATAGTAATATTTTGTCTACCCTGTCTAAAAACTCTGTGCACGCCACTGGATTTGATTTGAAATTGTTTATACCTTATTTACTAGAACACTTTTGTTAGACAATAGAAAGTCTTACATATTTAGATTGTTTTTGATGCCTTTCTTATTACATTGCACAATTTATAATCCCTGAGAAGATTCTCAATACTCGTTCCAATAAGGTGTTAAGGGATTTTACGAAATTGCCTTATTAGTGATTATATCTATACATCATACAAGGATCCTTCATGAAAATTTTCAAGAATTTATAAAGAAGGAGACTCTATTTTTGTTTGTATTTGAATATTTTGAATTGTAATGTAAAAATATTTATGTATATAAACATTACCTAAAATGGGGAACAAATGCCTTCACAATGTGCCCGCGACGCACAAAATAGTCTATGCAAATTTTCAAGCCCTTCACTGAAAATACTCTACCCATACTGTGTCTGAAAAAGAAAATGATATATTTATTATATATACAAGCTATCTAAAATTGGACGCTACTATTAATTGCTATACGGAAACAAATTTTCTTTTTAATATAACTGGCAACCACATCAAAAGTAAAACAACAAAACACAAGCTTCATAGAGGATTATGAGAAGAGCTGTGGAGCCTCCTAGGTTGAAATACACAACTTCTTTCATCTGATAGTTTTAATATACAGAAGTTTTTTTTTGTTACAGGCGGCGGAAACAGCTCCCGGCACTCTTTTTGAACATTGAACAATTTACTTCATTGAATGATTTCATAAATCCTATCTCTTAAATTCAGAACTAACTAAAATAATCCCTTATGCGTTTTTGTAAAATATAATAAATTAAGTTCTATTTCATCTACTTTCCAAAAGGTTTCTCTCAATAGTTTAGAAAATTCAGAGGTAATTGTTTGTGACTACAAGGACGGACGGACGAAAATGAGTGACTTATATGGGTGACTTATACAGAAGGTACAGAATATTAAACACTGCATAAATAATCAATACTTACTGCATAGCTACATTACTGCCATCAATAACAACCATTCTTAGCCCACTCCGATTCCGGATAGCTCTTTGGGGGTTATAAATATTACTACCTACACTATTCTCAGAGGGTGGTTTGCCTAATATAACTTCTTTAATGTAAGTATCTTCTTCAGTCTCTGTGGCACGATTTGTACTCTGCATAATGAAAAGGTTTTTTAAAAGTTATACCAAACATGTAAATGCATAAAAATACTGTAGACTGCCGATAGAAGTGAAAACTTATAACTAAAAACAACCACAGTCCCTCTAAAATAACAATATGGTAAAGTGGTCAACACAAGTTAACATTATTGTTTATTGCGTAATGCTTGACGCCGTATAACGATTTTTCTATTAGTCACTATGCTGTATTCTGAACTATTCTACGATACGCCATATCGATGCGTTAAAGAGAGAGCGCGAAGGGTGAGGTTTGGGACGCAGCTTTGTCGCTGAGCGTGTTCAATTGGTTCTTGTGACCGGAAAACAAGAACCTGTGGCTCTGGCGCATTTCCTATTAGTCCTTGCTATAGAAGTTTACACTTCAAAAAAATCATAATTACCTAACAAATGATTTACGTTTCTTAAATATTAATAAACCTGTGGTGTAATACTTGAATTACAACAACCCTGGGTTTTGCAATGGATGCAAAATTATCGCTATTTTTTTTTATTGTGTAAAGGTAGCAAACGAACATGCAGTCCACTTGATGGTAAGTGGTCACTGCCGCCCATGGACATCAGTAATCATCCCAAAGTATAATTAAATCATACCTAAGTTTGAACACAGATGCGTTGCTACCCCTGAGGACTAAGATGTTCGCCTCGTTTGTAAGTGTAGCCGGCAACCACCTTCACTAAACCGAAACACAATAAATTGCTTCACGGAGGATTATGAGGGTGGTGGTGGTACCTCCCCGGTCGAACTAAACAAGTTCTGAACCTGGCAAATTATTACTTGGCTATTTATTAATTTATAAATATCTTACCTCTACATTTACATTGCTACCAGAGCTACCAGACTGATTAAAAATTTGCTTTGCCATTATTTCAAGCAATTTCCCTCTCTCTTTAGAACTCAGCTTCGCTATGCCATCAATGAACTTTTCCACTTGCTTTCCTTTGATCCTTTGACCCTTTTTATTCTGGAGTACAGTCACCTGAGACTCTCCGCTCATGGTTGAATTTTGAGATAAATCAGTTACATCATTATCAGTTGTATTAACTAAATCTATTACCGTATTCACATTACTGTCGTTGAAATGTGACTTCAAAGTTTCAGATGTTAGATCTATTGTTAAATAACTATTTTTACCTATTATTTTTGTATCACCATTTTGACTATTTATGCTTGGTGATACATTATTGTTGTTTATAGAGGTTGTTGAGTTTCTTTTAGAACTTATGGATTGGGATCTTTTATTTAGAATCGGTGTAGAACAATGTAACGGATTACAGTTTAAGTAACTATTAGAACCTTCCGAATCTTTACACGGATTGATGATTACATCATCATCATCATCATCAGTGATAGTTAAGCTTGAGTTATTGCGTGTTTTACTCTTTTTAGGTATGATCAGATTCTCTTGTACAGTATTCTCGTGTATAGTATTATCCGTTAACTCTATAACTGTGTTATTTAAGTCAGTCTCCAAAGACATACTGGTCTCATACTGCGTTTCGTTGCGCAAACTCTCAAAAAGTTGTTGAATCTTCGTCTTTGATTTGCGCCTTTTCTTGTTTCGCATCATCTTCGATTTGTGCGCGCTTAATCGACTATTGGATTTCTGATTACCATTTGAATTCGATGGATGGATTGTGATGCTCTGAAAACATGATTATTATGAATTTAAAATATTATGGACATTAGAACATTCTTTTTAGAACTTATAACAGATCTTTCGTTTACATTTCGTAATCTTAAATAATGAAGGTCATAAACTAACCTTCATTAAATCAATGCACATTTTAATTTCCAGATTATTCAAGTTTACTTTTAACTAGACAATTACTGTCTAATTTAAGTAGACAATTTAATGTTAGATAATAGTTATAATAAATTCGGAAGAATATATTATGCAATCATAATAAACAATTCGTTATTCAAAACCAAAACACTTAAAAAGTTCAAAACACAAGGTTTCCAGATTGCTTAACTTACCCGATTTCGCCTTTTATTGTTCTTCCCCATGATTAGTTATTGCAGGTTATCTAATAGTAAAAACTAAAAAGATGTCCACAATTTACACTTTGCTTTAAAATTTATTAACAAAACAAGTAAAACAACATAACATCCATCAACAACGACATGTATAGAATTAGAAAAAGAAAATAGAAAACAGAAAATATAGTACAAAGTAGCTTTTATGATCTGTCAGTTCCATAGACAACATTTAACACAGTGTTGCCAGAATAAAAATATATAATTTATTCGATTGAGACCGGTGGTCTCGAACCTATCGATATTTCGATATTACACGAGTTTCCGGCTTTTTTTGTGATATCATTCCGATTTTTCTACCGATTTTATACTTCTAACTTGGCAACTCTTTTCATTTATGTTTGACGTTACGGAGAATCCTCAATGTTACTATTGACTATTGAGTATGAATGACTAAGTACTTATATAGTTATCTGTGATGAATGAGTAGTTAGTTATTGCAGAATGTTCCATATATTTTGGGGAATACCTTGACTCCTACAACTCGGGGTTTTATGCTCAGGAATTTAAGTATTCTATTTAAAGAGGAAATTGGATTTTATTTATTCATTATTTTTTTTACTTTGAAGAGAAAGTTTCTTTAAGTTTATAGTTTCGAAGTGCCTATAATAATAAGATTATTAAATAAAAAACGCCACCTGATAAGTAATCAAGTACAAGCACGAGTGCAAAAAGAAAAAAATGTTTATAATATTGTAGAAAATAATGGGAGTAAGAATTTTATGTTGGCTTTGTGGCACCGGTAGTACGAATGAAACAGCGAAATAGATTCAATCACTGGTCTATTAAATACTACGACTCGTAAAAGACGTTAATTGTTGTGACTTGGAAATTAATTAACTTAAAATTTTGTAGCCGGATGGCCAAACTTTGTGCGAAGACAGAGTTAGAGGATTTTTCACTGTCTACCTTTGATCAGAGTTTAATTTTCTTTTTGGCGTTAATATAATAACGCGAAAGTGACTAATTTATGTTTACTGAGCCACAATTTCGAATTCTATACTTACTATAAAATATAGTTTTTGTGGTACTAAGGTGAAATGAAATGTGTGATGTCGTTTGAATGTAACATTTATTTTTTATTTCAATTACAACTATTTTATATCTAGGTACTTATATAATACAATAATTTAACTTAAAATAAATTTATTATTTCACTATTGCCTCCAAAAATTTTTCTACAAACATATTTGTAGCTATAAAGTTATTTAGATAAATATTGTAAAAAGGACGATGGTACAACATATTTATAAAACATATTTATTTCACATTTTTGATATAAATTTTTAGTTATTCAAATAGTTAGCCAGTACCTAAATATTCAGAATACCCGATTTTCATACAGCATGTATTTCCACTTAATAATAAATATTTTAAATGCGAGCAAAACTCTCCTGTTATTTGTAATGGGGCGACATATTTTATGGAAGGTCCATAATGACTAACGTTTTGTCTACATATTTAAGGGAAAGTTATGAGTTCCTACAAAAAAACAGGTTATCGTTTATTTTAATATTCAAGTACAAAGTATTAATTAATCGTTCATGACTTTTAAAATAAAAAATCTTTTTTTTATCCATTTAATATAAGAAAGTTGAAAGGCACTGCAAAATGAACCTTGCACTAGCTATCTCTTGGATATATGTAGATATACTATTTGGGCATAAAATAGCTTTGGGATATACTATTTAACAAAAATGTACTTCCTTACATAATAATATAACCCTTTCAAAATCAAAAATTACTAATTATGTACATAGCATTTGCTTTAAACCTGAACATACTTATTATTATATCGCTGTGCAATTAGACAGTTGGAACGTATGTTATGTAATTATGTTTAAATGATTGATACATAGTTTCTTTAGAAACAACTGAAAAATAGGTTCGTATTATTTTTAATGAAAGTATTATATCGTAATGAATGCATAAATAACTATAAATAGGTATTTACAACTTATTTACCTATGAGTATTTAGGTATTGAATATACTTATTCAAAATCGTATTAACATACGCTTTTAAGATGAACATATACTTTTTTCAAATGATCTACGCAAAATTACTTAGGTACCTATTTTCTCTTAATAACTTAGAAGCTTTATTCTAGGTACAAATATAATAAAATATGTTTAGAAATACTGATTTTGGTATTTAATAAACTAAAAATCTTTGAGCACGAATATGTCATACGGAGTAATTATTACAGTACTGTTTTGTCATGTACAACTTATTTCTATAACCGAATTTAGATTTTATTATTTACTTAATTAAAAAAAATTACCATGTTTCCATCAAAAAAAAATTTTTTTTCAATAAGTATAGGGGCCACATATATGTACTTATAGGCAAAACAAATTAATAGAGTAATTAAAATATATAAATAAAATAACCGTGCCCCGATTAAATTTATATCTCTCCCGCAGGATGACTATAGAGCGGTTGAATAAATTGGGCTGGAATTACGATAAAAATTAACGCTAATGATTGTTTAACGTGACATCTTTGTATTGTTTTCATACTTTTATAAATAAGTATTTAAAACTACAAGTTTAGTTACAGTTACTGTTGACTTTTGGCCCTCCCAGAGAAAAATCCTGCATCCGCCCTCACCTCTATAGCAAAGTAAGGATACAGAGAATACTTAGATAGAATAGGAACAGAATGAAATGCAAATTGTGCCTATCTTTCAATGATATTACATATTACAGAAATGTAGCTAAAAACAGGTCCGACACGCACCAAAATTTTCTTACGCATTTGATCAGAGTGATGTGAAAAGAGATAGCATATTATTTTAGTTACGCATGCGATAAGGATAGAATTTTTCGTTGGACTCGTTCGCGGCATTTCTCGCCAGTAAATTCAACGCATTAAAGAGGTAACATATATGTACTGTATATGATATCAATGCTATCTTCATTTGGAACATTCGTGCGAACTATTTACAAGTATACACTTCAACAGTTTTGACGCAAGTATTGCACTCGACACGACAGCACCAGTGAAACTTGCAGCCACACCGCTCCTTAATGGTTATCTTCTTGGTATTGTAGCCTCGTCCGCAGCACATGAGCGCGCAGCCGTCCATGCCCACGGATGTCCTGTTGCATTCACGACCTGTTGTGCCGAGGGAACCCTGGAATAGGTGGGAATTGTGTTACAATTTAGCATCAAAATTAATGCAGATAATATCACAAACCACCGAACACGCACTACCGTCCTCACGCACATATGCACAGGTGATAGAACTCGTGTAGTTCGGTCGGGAGGTACCACCGTCACTCTCATAATCCTCCGCGTAGCAATTTATTGTGTTTCGGTTTGGAGAGTCGTATTTGCCATCTTTACTTACACACTCAAGTACGATTTAGTCGTACCCGATATGATTACTAATGGGCGGCAGTAACCACTAACAATCAAGTGGCTCGTTTGCTACCTCTGTGCGATAAAGAAAATGTTCCGTTGAAATTAATAAATACAAGTGCTTAATTACAGAACTTAATAGGCTTTCATTTGATCACATTCTCACGATTAGCAAATTCTTAGACAGATCGCCTGCAGCAACTGCAGCTTGTAGCTGTCAGGAAAAATATATTCAGGTAATAAATTCCACTCCTTAGTGGTGCTTTATAGCTCCTTTCTATGATATTTCCTAGATGCTTTGGTAGACAAATTCTTCGAAGATCTAATCATCAGTGACTCACCTGATGCCAAATTACGATACAATTCAACCATATTTTGGTTGATTATTAATACGGACATTTATAATTGGCAGCAGCGATTTACTACAAGGTGAACAGCAAGTTCGTTTGCTGTCTTGTTACACGATAAAAGTATTAAAAAGTACCAGGGATTCATTCCTGATGCAGTAGTTCGGCGATTCTTCTAAATACACCAGGTCCTGCGCAGTGGGCAAACTGTAGTGGGGGTTGCTCAGACGAAGTTTCCCCCGTCTCGACACCTTCACTTCTGTTGCGCCCTCGTACTTATCTCTTAGGTAGTCCCCTGGAAATTAGAAATGAAATAAATGTAACTCTTATGTGTAGTTCCTTGTTTTATATTAAAAAGGTGACAATCAATGATATTATACACAATATATATGTTATCTCTATACTTTTTTTATGTTTTAACCTAGCAATAAGGCAGACGAACCACCTGATGGTAAGTGTTCACCGTCGCCCATGGACATTTGCAACATCAGAGGAATCGCCAATGAATCGCCGGCTTGAAGGAGAGCTCTTTTCGCACCTTTTTTGAAGAACCGTGGGACGAACGTGTGGCGCGAACAAATTAATACAATTTCATTGACATCACACTGCAAAATTGCG
Organism: Polygonus leo; assembly: GCA_018250455.1. Taxonomy (NCBI): domain Eukaryota; kingdom Metazoa; phylum Arthropoda; class Insecta; order Lepidoptera; family Hesperiidae; genus Polygonus; species Polygonus leo. The sequence goes on from DWNR01004612.1 coordinate 7,714, forward strand.
TAAATAGATTTTGGTCCGAATAGGACTCGTTTGTGTATTCACTTTTTCAGCATTAATAATATATTTGATTATCTTTCCAATTTCCAATTTGATTATCTTAGATACTATCATTCCATCGGTCATATTACCGTCATTTTTTTTTATTGTGTAAAGGTAGCAAACGAGCATGCAGTCCACCTGATGATAAGTGGTCACTGCAGCCCATGGACATTATTAGTCACACCTAGTAAGATTGACCCAAGGTTGACCACAACTGCGTTACTACCCTTGAGGACTAAGATGTTCGCCTCATTTGTAAGTATAGCCGGCAACCACCCTCTCCAAACTGAAACACAATAAATTGCTTCACGGAGGATTGTGAGGGTGGCGGTGGTACCTTCCCGGTCGAACTAAACGAGTTCTACCACCTGGTAAACTCAAATTTGATCGTTTTTATTTAACTGTTATGTAAACTTCATTCGAGTTGCTATGTTTTTAAATATGGAGGGGATAATGACGGTAAAAGATGGTTATTATTTTAATACTTCATTTCTTCATCTTAACACTGCGGGGGATCATTAAAAATATCAATATAATATATAATTTATGCATTTTTGACTAAATTTGGGAATTTTAATACGTTAATAAGTCATTAATTATACATAATAATTTTATACGCTTTTAATTCCAATTAAAATTACATCACAACTATCAAGTTACATACATTTGAATAATTTGAATTCACAGCAACATCATTACTACAGAACCAACTCTAAAATAAAGCCATTTCAAATAAATAAATTTTATTTAATTATAGCCATGGAACCATAATTAGCATGTTTTGACGATAAATAAAGGAACGCATGGCTGAATGCTCGATTTACTTTGCTTTAGGGATGTGTGTTCTGAGATCGATTAATCGAATGAATCGATTTTATGGTTACAAAAACCTTATGAATGAATTGAGTTCTGACTGAGACCCGAAAATCAGGATTTGATTTTTTGCATTGTATAGTGGGTTAATAATTTTCTTTAAAATAGTATATTCTAGCATATTACATCACAATAAAAACAAAATCAAAATAAATAGTTCATTTTCCCAGTATAATTATATAAATAAAGGATTGACTGTCATAGAATCCATCTTTCTAGTCTTTGATATTTTTGTGCTCCATAAAATCCATAAAAAAATTGATGCACAAAAATATCGATTCGAATTTTTTTTAAAGAATCCCATCCCTACTTTGATTTACTTCGTTTCTCTGTGGGCGGATGATTTACGCGCCCACCCGCAAGATGGCGTAGTCGTAAAGCCAATAATTACGTTAATTACCCTTACGAGGTGTCACTGAAAGTTATGATTTGTATCTTGACTGATAGTTTTGGGTTTACGTTTATAATTATCAATTTGTTATAGTATTCACGTTTTATTTTGAAAATAATCAAGACAGACACGTATTTTTCTTTAATTTAAGGACCATTAAGAAAGCGAGCAGATTTGATACAAGTCACATTTCAAATGTAAATTCGCGTGATCGACGTCTCCAGGGACCCGAAAGCTGGCATGTATTTCTCTCATCGTATTGTTTTTTTTTACATCAGGAAAACCCGGGACGACTACCCTCCGCCATCCCCTTCGAAGAGCTGCCACCTTGTCGAAGTGGAGGAATTTTCGTATCCCAATGATCCCCTAGGCTATACCGGGCAGGGCCACCCATACCGGACAGGCTAGGGGCCCTAGGGGGGCAAGATCAGACCAAGAGCAGCTCACCGAGGTAGATCCTCGGTGTGTCTTACCATCAGGTGGACTGCATGCTCGTTTACTTTTATGCGATCTATTCTAGACAATCTTTTTCAAAATAACTTCTCTGTTATAGCAATCTCTGCTAGACAATTTTTGGAAAATAAAAATAAATACATACAAAAATAAAAGTATTATTATAGGTGCACACGTATTGAGAGCCTTCTTATTTGAAGTCGGTTAAATGTTATAAATTAAATTAAAGTCGGTATGAAACTGAATATGTTATCGTAAGTTATATTTCATTTTAAGTGGAGTTTTATAAATTCTTCGTCGTAAAAATACCGGTTGCAGCTTTGTCGGACAGATCTTTAACATTTTTAATAAGTTATTAAAAAGCTATAAATGAGATTACGATAATTATAAATATGGTTCTTTCACTGTCTACTAACGGAACACCTTGAAAGTTGTAGGTAGTTGTGGTACTTTCAAGTCTAGGTATTGAAGACTTTGAAAGTTTCGTACCCGAAAGCGGGACCGTCTGTGATAGGGCTGTACCTCTTGAACCATAGAAATGTGTAATTTCTACGGGTTATCCATAAAAAATAAATATAAAGAACAAAATTCGGTAAAATCACTAATGCTTACTCTACAAGAAAGATACATTTCACATGTGAACCTCAATCGGTAGACATATTTATTTATTGTTCCGAATCAAATGACATCCAAACAAACGTCTATTGTTTTGAAACGACATGTTATCATCATCTTATAAGGCTTCATTTCCCCACGGTTAAGGCTATCCGCTAAATACTATGAATTAATTCACAAAGTACCAGGGCAGCATAGGACAGGGGGACTGATGCGCTCATTAGTCGAGCAATGGCGCATCTATCAGCTGGACAATGCTAGCTCATTTACGAGTCAATCAGTTTGATGGTGTTAGGAAACGTTCGCTTTGTTCCGTGGGACTGTTTAAGTACTTCGCCGGTGTCGAATTGCTTCTGTCTTCCTGGTGATTTGTATCTTTTAGTTATCTTTTAAACGGTAGATTTGGCACCCTACTAGACGATACATTTGTGGCAATAAATTTTAACGGTAACATTAACAACGGCGGTTGTTTAGGTGAAACATAAAACCGACTAAGCAGTGGCGTAGCGTGGTGGGTGCAGGGGGGGCCCACGGCCCCGGGCGGCAAGCTACCAGGGGCGGCAGAAAGCGCCGCGATTTTTTAAATTATAAAGTTTTTAAATTCAAGTTTCAAAATCTAAACAGCGCCCGCGCTTGAAAGCCCCGAACGGATT
>DWNR01004613.1:0-10737 GCA_018250455.1 Polygonus leo
GCACGCGGCACACCCCGGGTCGGGTCTTCCGGCCCTGCGGTGCAGGTAACTCCCGAAGCAACCATGCCCCGAGAGCAAGCACTTCCTTCGTGCCTCGCACATTGATGCCCGCCGCCATCAGCGCCGCGTACGACTGTGCTAATGTTGCTACCGAATGTGTAGGTGTGTGTGTGTGAGAGAGAGAGAAGGGGAGATACAGGAGAGAGGGAGAAAGAAACGAAATAAAACGAAAAAAAAACAAGCGCAAAGAAAAACGAAGTTATACTGAATATAGGACTTATGTCTTAATAGAACAATATGTAACACAGATGAGAAAAAGATAGAGAGAGGTAGAAAGAGAAGAAAATACAAGAAAAGGAAATAGTAAAGACGACAAGAAAATGAAAGCCAAATAGACCAGCGACAAAAGCTATAAAGAAGATCAACCGATTCATAGACAAATAATACCAGAGGCTAAACGACTAAAAAACGAAAATTTAGGTTATGAGACTAAAAGACCAAAGAATAAAAGACAGTAGGTAGGTAGGTAGGTGAGTAAGAAAAATGGGCGACACGTCAGCGTAAGAAAAATGGGCTAAGAGACTCACTTCTCCTCAACGTGCCTGACTTGCGTATTGGAGTAGGCGGTGGAGACATGCGTGATGGCCTTCAGATTGCGGCACTCCTTGGCCAGCTTCAGCACTTCCTTCGTGCCTCGCACGTTGATGCCCGCTGCCACTGACAGCTTCTCATCGAACTTAACCGTTGCAGCTGCGTTTATTATTATTGTTACCTGGAATAAGGTATCCATTAGAAAATCCGATCTGATTGTTTCTTATAGGTTATGCAAATCGCAAAGACTGCGATGGGCATGACGTATAAAGAGATTGGAAAGTATACATATTTTTTTACATTATTTTTTGGACAAAAATTTTTAGTTTATTTTTTTATGATTTGGCTTTAAAAATACATACACCCATAAACTTTCTCCGTTCTTCCACCGACTCCCATTTTTTTTATAATTTTTTATGGCTGAACAGCGTTTTGCTGGGTCAGCTAGTGTATATGTATGTTCCCTATAGACTTTTTTTTATTGTGTAAAGGTAGCAAACGAGCATGCAGTCCGCTCGATGATAAGTGGCCACTGCCGCCCATGGACATCAGTAATCATCTTCAAGTACGATTGAGTCATACCTAAATTTGATCACAGGTGCGTTGCTACCCCTGAGGACTAAGATGTTCGCCTCACGTTTAAGTATAGCCGGCAACCACGCCTCTCCATACCGAAACACAATAAATTGCTTCACAAAGGATTATGAGGGTGGCGGTGGTACCTCCCCGGTCGAACTACATGAGTTCTACCACCTGGAAAATCACTACACACACCTATCACTTCAGAGATTTAATCTCCAAAGAATTTCAGCAAAAACAAAACTGATCATTATCCTTCTTAAGGTAGAGTTTCGTATTTCCCCCTCGAATTATCTAGAGATTTTTTTATTAACAACTACATATTCCAAGGAAAGCTTTGTTATCCACTCACTATAATACTAAGAATATTGTGGGAAAGTCGAATCAGAATTGATTCAGTCTTCGCTTAACTATCTCAGAAATACCTAGAGACCAATTTTGTTTGTATTTTTATTTATTCTTCAAACGCGCGGCCATTGTGTTTACAGAAAAGAAAAATTCATTATTTTGAAATTACATTCATACCTATACCAATACCTATGAATGTAATTTCAAAATAATGAATTAACTACAGAACATTTTCTATATAAAAAGATAGTAGGTACCTACGTGGGTACCGATAGTAGCTACAATGTTGCAACCTAGGTAGGTTATTTCTGTGTTTTCTCTGTGGATACCTAAGTTATCAGACCATAAACTTTTTTTCTACCTCCATATAGGTATGATTAATCGTTAGGTATTGTCTGCATGTAGATACCCGCATAACCAGGCTTTCGTACTAAGGTAATTGTAAGATATTATTATGTTAATCCTTCTAATATAGCGATTCCGTATTCAACTCACGTTGTAAGTAAAGCCATTAAATTTTGTTCGGTCGTTATTTGCGTCCTGCGTCACTTGTTAGATTGCCAAATACATCTAATTAGATGTACATATGTGTGTATGTCTCCAATTAGAATGAATAATACAAATAGCTTTGTCTTCACATTAATTTATTTTATTGGAAGAAATAATCAAGTAATTTTCCTATTCTAGACAATCTTTTATATAGTGATAAACCGTTATAAAAATAAAAATGAAACAGAATAATGTGATTTCTTCACAGATTTTCACTGTGTTTACTTTTCAGAATAATGTAATTTCTTCACAGACTTCAGTTTACCGAGATTTTTAAAAAAGGAATAACAGAGATATTCGAATAAGGAACCACATATTTTCTAACTGATAATAATAATATATAACATTCAATGTCACAGATTATGTTATATTGTTTATGTTCATTCCAACATAATTATTATAACGACGGTTGCAATTATATTTATACACGAAGTAGAAGACAAATATTGGTTAAACAATGTTTGTATATAAATAATGGCAACACACATACGGCGTAAATTAAATGTCATGGATTACACCAATTAACCCGGCGCGTCCGTCAGCCAGCATCCCGAAATAAATCGCCAATCGCGGATTGCTGGAAAAAAACGCGCCGTCCGCAATTAAACACGCAATTAACGCTAGGCGGGGCCCGTTAATGAGGGAACGAGGCGTCGGCGGACGCAATCAACATTAAAGATTGGCGGGAGATGCGCTCCGGGGCCCCTGCCCCGCGCCCCTCATTACTTATACAAAATACTTAAGACGCGTCGTCCCGCTCTCCGTGCTAATAGCTAGCGCCCACTCGCTATACCCGTCCTGCTTCGCTTCGAGCGTAATTAAGCTCGCCTCGCCTCGCCCGGCCCCGCCTCCTGCGGGGCGCCGAGCGGGGGGGCCCCGGCCCGACCGCGCAGTGAGCCGGCGACCGTCGACGACACAGCGTGTATGTCGCAGCACCCACGACGACACCACAGTTCAAGTTTAGTGATACCGTGACCCGAGTGTTGACTGAAGTGTTGTTTTCTAAACGGATACTGAAAGTGCTTGTGACTGAGTGATGCCGCTGACGACAGTATAGGCCGCTCATCGGGCGATGCTCGCAGGTTATTGTTTTTCTTTTTCCAATCAGAGTCTCGCTAATTGGGTGCATACTAGCTGTTGGTCCTACTGGATTGTGGTTGATGGGTTAGTGCAATTGTTATTTAGCGTTTTGTGATGTTTTGTGGTATCGCGGAAAGTCAAAATTATAAGTTAGACGCTACGCGTTTTTCGATGTTCATGATCTGGACCGGTCAAAAACACTGAGTTGTAGACCCTAAAATGAGATATGTTTTAACATGTCTCTTGATTTAGTCAATTTCACGCAAAGTTATGTGCCTGTGTTTATTCAAATCCGCGCTCAAGAAAAAGTAGAGTCCGTTCGAGAAACTATTTAGGATGTTTAGGAAGACTTAGGAATTTTGTAAGTGACGCGATCTTTTTTATTATAAATTACAAATTAAATTCTCATTGCCTCAGTTCAAGTCTACTTCCACTTTGACTCTATTTTAACCAAAATCTCATTATAGAGTCAATCATGAGCATTTGAAGTGCTCTGAATTTTAAATTTGGTAAATTAATTAATTTTACGTAAAACCCCAGCAAAATAATTTAATAACATTATTCTTAAAAATAACAATTGGTAAATGGAAATAACAAACTCGAAGCTTGAATTTTCTTATTTCGTAACTTACTTTTTTCAAAAAGGTCGGAAAGACATAGGGTATTATTTCTATCTTTAACTACATTTATATTTAGGAAATCGAAAGCGAATCTAAATTAACTTTGATAAAATGATTAGAATTTATAAATCTATTAATTCTATTAATAATTTAGTTAGAGAATTTCGTTAATTTCTGTGCGACGAATCCAAATATTAAGTGCTACCTATATAAAATTTCGAGTGCCGATTCAAATGTAAATTTAGAACATTATATTACTGTATTATTTAATACACCTGTTAGTTAAACCTTCAATACATTCACAAGTGAGTATTAATACAATTTTGTAACAAAATAATGGAATTGCCTACAGTTTTCATTAAAGATTAGATTTATCGAGATTTCTTTGGACCGGCTAAGCTAAGAGTTACAAGGTAAAATCAATAATTAGAAACTTGTTTTGCAGTTAATCTTTTTGTTGTAATTATTTGTTTTTGTTAATGTTTTTGAATTATTTGTTTGTTTAACATTTTTGTCATTTAACCTTCGTATTAGCTACAATGCCAAGAACAACATACAAACGTACAGATATAAAGATTATCAAATATTTTCAAGGTTTTCGAGAAAACAATAGACTATCTATCTCTATATTTAAAGCTTTTTTGGTTTTGATAAAGTCAATGATCTCTACCATAAGCGTGACCTAATGATTCCGACCTTTAAGTTATTTACCTACCTTTTTATATAAAGTAACATTCTTTATCAAATATTGACCATCAGAAATTCGGAATAATCTTAAAAAAAATTAACTGTCGACTCTATCTTTTATCATTTGTAGGCGGAACTCTGTTTGTCCATGCAAGACAATTAACTTATTGAAATACGTAAATACGAAGACAACCTTATAACATTTGAAATTACTATCAACACAAGAAATTAAAATGCAATTTTAAAACATTTAATTTGCATAACAAAAAGATAATATTTCTATCAAGTTACTTTTTAGAAATTATAAACACGTAGGGTTCTCTAATACGTACCTTCTATTTTGTATTAGGTACGTTTTTTAGAGTAGATTTGTATAGACCTAATAGACCTTCTAAAGTTTTTAAGCGCGCTTATATTTCGTGAAATTATACTGAATATTTGTTTAATCAAATTCATAGTAGATTTATTAAACATATATAGGTACCTATTTCGAAAAGTGCGTTCACCAAAATCCAAGACACGATCATAAGTGCAAGTTAATACAAAAATCCACATTTCAATGAAAAATAAATATCTTATAGGTACCATAATCGTTTGTTACTTAAAATATAATTTTATTTTTATGCATTATGGTATTTAAAATTAGATTATGAATTAGATAAGTGCCTACCTACGGGAAATTAAAATGAGTAAAATCTTAAATTAGATAACAAGTAGGTAAATACCCTTTACTTACATCTCAATTGTATTGAAATGAATAAGAGTAGGTAAAAAAATAATTGCTTACGGACTAACAAAGTAATTGCGATCTTAAAATAAAACCTATCTATAGATACATTGTTTGGTAGAGAGAATTGACCGTTTATTTCAAACATATTACTATTAGTTTCGACCGTGACTCTGTCTGTGAAATTTTTTAATTCAATTTTACTAACTATATTATACGCAAAATACATAAATGTCTTCAACAATAATTTCGGATAAAGCTTAAAGTGAACAAATAACGCGTATTAAGGATCCAAATCTTAAAAGATTTTTATTCTTAGGTCGATACAATTACCTAATTTTCACCTAAACGAACCTAATCTATAGTTAACATACCTACTTAGTTGCAGTTACTGTTCTTAACTCAAACTTTGTAAATGGCGTCAGTTTTATGTTCTGATATCTTGAGACAACCGCTATAAATTATCTATAATGAGGTGATATTTAAGTAGCCACATAATATAATAATATAGTATGCACCAACTTAGCAGAAAATGTTTATTAGAACCATATTATAAGCCTACTTAATATAATATTGAAAGCTGTAAGTTATGACAAAGTAAGAGAGAAATTGTGAATAAACAGCATCTTAGATGATTTAGAAACTTATTAGACTTTTGTCATATTATTTATTAAAAACTAAACTAAATAATATTAACTAGATCCTGAACAATTAAAACTATTTTGAAATACCTGAACAATTAAAACATGCAACTATTTTTTTTTATTATCAACTAATTCCTATAACCAAATTGTAAATACAAGCATTTATCCAATAATAAATAAATTAAAAAAAATAACTCAATTCAAAAATCGAACACGTGAAACAATAGGCGCGCGCGCATTCCTTCTCGACGGGCGGCCATCTTGCCTGATCGTTTTCCCTATCGCGCTTGATTCGGGACAGATGGAGTCATTAATCAAAACGACCTTAGATCGGTATCGATCGCAAACAGTGTTTAATTTATTACAGCTTCAGACACCAACTGATAATTGATATCGGTGCGTAGGCGCAGAAGACGCGCGAAAATACGACAATGGCGCCACTGGCGTATGGAAATCAATTTACTTTGCATACTACTAACGAATATAGAGCGGAACTGTAGATAACAAATAACAAACTATTGTTTCGAATTAAATGGGTACCTCTTGTTTGTACCTACTTATTTTGCTTTAATACTTGTCCTTTTAGGACTAACTAGTTAGGAAAGTATCTGGTACTATCGTTATATCTAGCAATTAGGAATTAAGTATACCCGCTTATTAACTTTTTACTTTTTTATTTTTTTTCTTTTTAACTTAATTGACAATATCTTCTTCACTTCATATTTTCATATTTAATGTGATATGAATTCAGCGCAAGTAGATTTAAATGTTTAAGATTTTTATAAGAGTATATTTGTTTAAGTACTCCGGAATCAAACTATGTAGGTACCTAATAAGGGTTAAAATTTTCAAATTGGAATTATTAAATGTCTTTAGATATAGAAAGATGATGTGATACGAAAGTTGGTGTAATGATTGAAGTTAATAAGTAGTAGGTCCATTATTTTTTAAAATACCGAATAGGTTAAACCAAAGTATTGTTAGAACGAAAAATTATACGAAGTCGGTTAATTAAAAAATATGTCAACTTGTAGAGGGGATTCCCGGCTATTAATTCCAGTAGTTAATTAAGTGCTTTATGATTAGTTATGTCGGTACAGAATTCCTATTTTGTGAAAAATACAATATATCGAATTTAACTTATGGCGTCATTAATGGCTTAATTGAATTAAAGATCAAAGTAAATGTTTGTCTTAACTTTGTACTTTGGCTGATGAGAAATAATGCTGACATCATTCAATTTCTGTAGTTAACAAAGGTTAGGTATATTGAACTTAAAAAATACATTGGAAAGTCAACAACATTATCAAATTTCAACATTATTTTTAGTTTAAAATAAAAACACAAAACGTATTTATTACGAGAATATATTATTAAATATTACCATAGTCCAATTCGACCGCCGGTTCGTTGAACGAGATTCGCAACAACTAACGCCATCTACCGGGCGGTAGAGGAACTTTGTTATCGGTATGGGAAAGAGCGCGCGACTCCACTCGACAGATAAGGACAATCGTGACGGCTCGTTGAGATGGACTCGTGATAGAAAGATAACGCCCTCGTATGAGTATAAGAATGAGAAATTGGTCAAGGGGTAAAAAAGGGATATTGGTGTAAGAGGATGACTAACTGAACTAGCGTAACGTCTTCGTGTTTGGACCTATAAAGTATGTTGTAGCATTAATATTTGTGATTCTTTCTAGAATATTGTATATAGTAATATAATATTAAACAAAAATAATATAAACATTTGGATATATTAAATTATAAATGCCTATTGAAGGGAAGTACCTATATAATTTTTGTTGATTTGATCATGTTAAGGAATAAATATATTGTTATATGAACGAAATGATGAAACGCAAATTTAACGCGGATAGTTTAACTGTATTTTAATCACGTATTTTATATTTATGTATTTATAAAAACAAAAATATTTCTCATATTATAAAATATAAATACGTCATAAAAATCTAGTTCTACAATAAATAACGGATTTCCTTTCGTTCCAATAAGAGATTAACATTTATTGTATCACATTCAAACTTTTCTGTTCTCAAAAACATGTTTCATAATAATTTAGAGCGGTTAATAATAGTTTTTATTCACAATATAACAGTTAAGAACCTGAATTTTGGAATTAAATCTTGTTAACTTATTACTAAAAATGGAATTCAGTATACTGGTATAATAGTCTAATTTAAACGATTTGTTTTATAACACGCCCAAATTTAGATGATACCTCATTTAATAAATATGTGGATTATTGTGGTTTCGTGAATCGGATGTATAGATTTACTGAATGGCGACCGCTAACAGGTAAACGATAAACGATATTCTCGCTAAACTAATTCTACTGGAATTTGCGACTATCCACAAAATTCAAATTTAAATTTACAAAATTAAACACTACTTTAATATCATTTTATTTTTCCAGAATAGATAGCTTTTATGATTTAACATGCCATAAATATATTCATTAATTTCATAAGACAAACTATGGGACAGTCTTTGAAGTGAGATATCAGAAGTAGCCTAGTTATAGATACTAAATGGTTAATTTTGGTTAATGTTCCTAACATCTCTTAAATGCAAAAGTTGTTTTTGTTGTTGTTGTGGTTTTTGCATTTAATTTTATATATTAATAAAAAAGGTATCTCTTAGAATGTACATTTGATCGCTTCTTGTAACGATCTTACTACACCAAGTCATTCAAAGGTGTCTCGATGATAATGCTGTCATGTCAGCGACCTGAGGACGTCGGCATTTTGCCTAGATACATGCATTACAGATTACAATAGCTCGGGATTTACATTCAGCCGATTTCAGATAGACGAACCTCTGAAATCTAACATAATAGCGTTTACATAACAGGATGAGGCCGATCGCGAAACATAACTGTTTGTATCGATTTGCGTGTTCCGATTTGTATCTGTAATAGGTAATAATGATTCCGATACGATAGATTTGTTGCGATTATTTGTAATGATATGATATACTATGTTTACCTAACATTTAACTTTTAATACCATTTTATTGCCGCTCTAGGATTCGCTCTGAGCCACTGTAGGTGTTATGACACACAAGTACCTGATCATCTTGACATGGAGATATACTTACTAATTGAACCTAGGGCGTTACGCGCGTTACACTAGGACGATGATCCACCTTGAGCGGGTCATGATACTCAGATGATCAATTTTCAATAGACTCTTGAAGATCTCACATGAATGAGTGATGATACACTTTAAATCAAAAGTGCAAGTGACACTGTAAACGTGTGTTTTGTAATTTAAAAGTGACAAAATGATTTTTCGAATCTCAAATTCACGTCACTTATTTCTACCGTACGATTATTTATAACGAAAAAAAATAATAGTGTGTATGTTTATCGACCCGCACTTGACCAATGCGGTGAACTATCGCCTCAATCCAAGAGGATCTATTCTGAGAAGAGATCCATTTCCAGCAATGATAGGTATAAGTAATTATAAAGTGCTAACATAAACTTAGAAAATAATATAATTTGAGGATTTATACTTGATAACATTATTTGAAGTTTAAATTAATACTCAAGAATGTTTGCTCCGTTTTGTACAAATATCAACAAATATGACAATAATGGCAATGTCAGATAAATCGATTACCAAATTTGACGCCGCCTGTTTACGGACGTTGCGAAACACGTTACCGAATTCCGAATGACGTTAGTTATGCGTTTTAACTTATCTTTTGCTATTAGAAAAATCCTGATCGCGAGATATTTTTCCAAAATATTTGTATATAAACCATGATATTCCGTGTGCCGAACCTGTGCCGCGAACGCGCTTAATGAGGATTTCTATCTATGTAATGGTCCTAGGGAAATTAAATTACTATCTCTTTTCTCTATTTTGTTTCTCTCTTCACACTGACAGTGCGAGTTAACTTTTGTCCGAATGAGACTCGTACGTATCGTCAGGTTTTTTCTTATTATCTTAGTAACACATGTATATAAAATAATTCATATAAAAGGATCTGACATATTTTCTACGACTAGTATTATTAACGTACAACCGTTAAATGGAATATTTATTCCGTTGACAGTCCGAATTAGGTCACATTGACACCGACGTCTTCACTTTGACAAAATCATATTCATCACATTAAATGACGGTTAGTGTAAACCCAGAGATAGCTATACAACTCACCCGTTTTCTAGTTTAGCGCAATTTATAAGAACCGTTGACACCGAAGTTTTTCATTTTCGTCCGCGCTTGCTTATATGGGTATGATAATTTGTTTCCGGTGTATGCGGCGCGTGCGCATGCCACGACAAACTATTACATTCATCGCGTTAGCACGATTTGCATTTGAAATATTTCGTCCGACCCGCGCCTAGGATTTGTTTATTGTCCCCGATGAAAGACGAGGCGATTTTAATGCCTCGGTATCGAATTTCGTGGTATATTTTTCAGCGGCTCGCGCCTCGATAGGTTCTTTGTTGGTGATAATAGTCCATATTTCGTGACGCACGTGCGTGAAGAATGATGAGAGGTAGGTAAGCCGTTACTGTTGACAAATCTAACGGCTTTTATTCCTGGAATTCTAATTTTAATGTATTTTTTTGTGTGTGACGGATGTCTCAAATTGGCTTGCAACATTTTGTACTACGTACAATGCAGTTCATGAACTTGATGTCAGACTTAGAATAACTAAAAATCAGTACATCTCATGCTTGCATTCCTAGCAAGCCGTATAAGTTAACGCAGTTTAAAAGCAGAAACATCATACCAATACTAGATTTTCAGGTGTGTTGCAAATATTATCTCTAAATTTCTAGGATACTATTGCTGTAGTTTTTAATAGCAGAATTTTTTTATAGTATAGATAGATATCCTTTATTTTCGATAATACAGGTTTAGTCAAAGTT
>DWNR01004614.1:0-10736 GCA_018250455.1 Polygonus leo
ATCTGTGATCAAACTTAGGTATGACTCAATCGTACTTGAGGATGATTATTGATGTCCATGGGCGGCAGTGGCCACCTGCTGGTTACCATCAGGTGGACTGCATGCTCGTTTGCTACCTTTTTACAATAAATAAAAAGTGCTTGTTTTTCTCTTTTAAGTTTTGTTTTTTAAGCAGTTGGTTTTTTTTTGCAATTGTTATGATGATTTTATTTATCAGTCTGTTGCAAGAGGTGTCTTTCTCGTCTTTGTGGGTCCATGGCACCCACTACTCAGTGAATAAAAATAGTGTGATCCTATCATTGTCGACGCAGTAAACAATAATAGTGTGAGGCGATCATTGAACAAAGCGTAATCTTGTTTTGTTAATAAGTGTTAGTGTTAGTAACTGAAAGAAGGGAAGAAATTGGCATCCCACCAAATAAGCCTTCCGCATTCAAATGAAATGGGTTAACTATCAATACGGTCTAATTAACGGGCTGGGAACTCTAGTGCATGATCTATAAATAGACATGACAAAACTGTGCAGTGTAGATTTAGTTCAATGTGTGTCTTGTGATTTTCGTTTGTAATTGATAATGGTGATACAGAACAAAACTTAATCACCAAAACAATCTAGTTTCATTGTTTACACTTCTGTATATTAGAATTTAATCTAGGTAGAAATTTTGTTTCAAATTTTATCCAAATCCGTTTAGCTCCTTTGTATAACAAGACGGGATTAAAGATTTGTAAGCAAACGTACAAAAATTGAGATTTATAATATAACAGTATCAACGGCTAATGCCAGTAGCGGTGGTACTTTTCATGTCGGTTGTCTGTTCGGTCGAAGTTCATGAGTAGCATTTTTTTATCGTATAAAGGTAGCAAACGAGCATGCAGTCCACCTGATGGTAAGTGGTCACTGCTGCCCATGGACATCAATTATCACCCCCAAGCACGATTAAATCATAACTAAGTTTGATCACAAATACGTTGCTACCCCTGAGGACTAAAATGTTCGCCTCGTGTATAAGTTTAGCCGGCATTCACGCCTCTCCAAACCAAAACACAATAATTGCGTAATTCAAGGAGGATTATGAGGGTGGCGGTGGTACCTCCCCGGTCGAACTAAACGGGTTCTACCACCTGGTAAACCGAGCTAGGCTAAATGGCATTTTAATTCGTTATTAATATTTGTCTTACAATAACATCGCTATATGATAGTACCAGAAAATTAATTCAAATAACTCACGTATAAATCTATTTTCTTAAGGAGAACATGCTGAATTATGTATGTGCCTTAACGTGATCTTCCAAAAGAAAAGCGGAATTCAAATCACGAACAAAACCATTTAAGTTTCGGAGTCAAACGTGTTTGTATTGACCTGACCCATGCTTCAACGAGGTATAACCGTACAAAGTGTACCAAGAGCCTTATTAGAGTAGTAAAATTATAATAGAATGCCTATTTATTCACGACTACATCACAGTCACAGGTTAAGAAATTCTTGGACTAGGTCACGTGGAAGACACGTCAAGCACGGACTGTACGCGGTTGGGCGGTTATTTACACGAACATTTATATAATTTATAAACAGATAACAAAGGTAGAAAAAAACTTCTAATATAACGAGTTAGTAGCAAATGGCATGACTCACAAATTTATGTGCAAGTTCCGCTTAAAAAAATATATAAAACATTAAAAAAAATTGAATACATTGTAAATAAAATGTCATTGAAAAAAAAGTGAGGAAACATTGCTATAAAACTTAAGTATTAGATTTCTTGCTAATTTTAAAGTATTATAAATAATACTTTAAAATTAGCAAGAAATCTAATTTTAAAGTATTATTTATAATACTTTAAAATTAGCAAGAAATATAATGTTCTCAATGGTCTGGACTATGGTCTCAATCATTTTTATTTTAAATGGAGGACACATGGTGTAAAAACCGAACAAACCGAACAACAGGTTTGTCAACGCCTAATGTCTCTTCTGCGTGACATACACTTTACATTTGCATAGAAAAGTCTCTTACCATGGTTTGTGGTAATTTGAGAAGAATTGTTCAAACGTACTGTCTTGTAGTGGGCAATGAATTTTAAAGAAATGGACATAGAAATAAAGATCTCAATTGAATTGAAATCGGACAAGACTACAGTGATTTTTTACATTTCACTTTTACAATGACATGATAATGTTAACTAACAATCTAATATACACATAAAGATCTCGTTTCATGGAGTCTGATATGCACTCTTCGGAAACTATATTTTGTATGTATAGGAATAGGTATATAATTAGAATATTTCATATAGCTAAATGATTAGGGTGTCCCTATTTAGGATGCTTTTCCTGTTTCCTTTGGCATCTTTTTTAATTTTAGATATGGCATCAAAAATACATTAAAATGGTAGAAAAAACAATGGTGAGGCCAAATAGTAACATTACTCGTATGTAGCTTGTGACGATCATTGCAACAATTAATTATTATAATTTAAAATAATACCTTCTAGATTCTAAAAAAGGTACTTTCTTTAGTAATAGAAGCAAGAAATTATTAGGTATCATGTAACCACTATGTGTAGTCACTGATACCAGTTAAAACCAGTATTAACTACTCTTAAGCTTTTCTTTGAAGCAGTTCAAGTAGCTTTTTCTACAACACTCTATTTTAAATTCCCAAAACATTGCTTCAATTTTCCTCAGTAACTTTTATTATCGGCAAGTCTACATAAACATGTTCCAATCCTGTCTGCTAAGAAAAGATACAATATATCTTCTCTCCACAACAAAATTTAATATTCCAGCAAATATTTGTATATGCAAGAACAAGACGTCTGTCTTATATTGGGATGCTCTTATTACTTTACATTTCTGCTGTATTTTTCAGTACATGTCCGTTCAATTGCCAACATTGTGTTCTTTGTATTCTAGAAATTTAAAATCTTCTAGGTATCTTATTTGTCCGACAAATAAAATATGAAATGACGCTATATTAAATTTCTCTTGCTTTATTTAATTTATGTAATAACTTTGTTATTTTTTCTACAAATTGGAATTTATTTTTTTCTACGAAACTGGACTCCTAATGATTTCATTTTGCTAGTTTACTAGCTACCATAATATAAGAGTGTCTCATTAAAGTTTAATGGTATTATGATTTTTGCATCAAATGCATGAGAATAAAGCATCTTGTTCTAACTCGGAAAAGAAAGTACACGCTAGGCCTTCCTTGACCTTTCTTAGCTTGTAAATGTTAATATGCAGTAAAATATCAGCTTGAAATACTAGTTACTGATATCGACTGTATTGACGACCAATTAATTGAATACAGAATGCAAGTAAATCTCAATCGCAAAGATGAAACAGATACTCACCTACTGAAAGGCAAACGATAGCATTTATCTAAACTTGAGAGAACCATTGTAAATCGTCAGATAGAGGACGATAAACATAAACACAGCAGCAGAAGATCCCTAATTGGTTCGTTAAGCGAACTTCTACCGTTAATTGTTGCAAATGACTCCCAGTTAGGCAGCAATAAAAGACGTCCTGTATTTACGTTGCAACCAGGGCTGTTAGAAGTACCTAGTTGAATAAAGTTAGCAATTGTCTGAACTAAATAATGGCTAGAACGTCGACAGAAAAGGAATAGACATAAAGGCAAGGAAATTATGTAACAGAATGTTATTTAAAGTACCTACTGCGAAATAACGTTACATTCCCATGTAGATACTAGGTACAATTCTTGAAGACATACTAAAAATCTGCAAAATGAGAACGCGGACGAAGTTTTCCGTATCTCAATGCAATATTTTGGCGCTGTTTCCAATAGGAATCATTTACTCACAGTGCACAAAAGTAAGAGCATATTTTATATGCTATTACTTTGGCATGGCATTAAAATTGATTTAGTATCTAAAATTATGTAGTAATAAATATTAGTAGCTTTAGATTTTGTATGGATTTCCTATTAATCAATAAGTATTACTCGATATGAGCTGTTTGCTGCTCAGTTATTAGAGTTGTACTTCAAAGCAGACGTGTACTTTATATCTGCTTAAGATTCTCCAAACCAAATAAAGAGTGCCAGCCTGCATTAAAAGGAAACTTTATTTGTATTAAAAATATGTAGATATTCAAATTTTCAAGCCAGCCCTACTTTATCTAGAACACGCGCGATGCATTCATTGTGTTCGCAACGATTGCAATTGTTAGCGATAGAATTATATCTATTCGGCTTAATAAGCGGGTGCAGTTTTGATTGTTGACGTAATTTGTGCTTTCAACAGTTATTGCGGTGATGATTTCATCACCGCCAATATTACCATAGGATTCTATGTTTATTTGATTCAGTCAGCCGATGTAATGAAAGAAAAAAGTTTTTGATATTTTTTTGCTCTTACTTAGAGATCAATCTGAGATAAGATTTTAGAGTTAGTATGAATGTACGAATCCGTCTATTTGTCTGGAGACACAATCATCATATCCATTTTAGTTGTATAGGAATTGTATTTGAGCAATTTGCGTTTCGGTTTCCATCTTATTGATGGGATTTCCAGTTAGAATTATACGATTCACAGCCATTTCGTTCTTGAATTGCTAGTACTGAGGACTAAGATGACGATGTGATGAAGACGTCTTTCTTATCTGAGGTCGGAGGATTTTTTCTTATCTTCAGGTGAACTGTTCGCTTCTTTGAAACATGTGTATAATTTAAAAATAGTTTGGGACATGTTTATTAAAATTTTGATCTCTTTGAGAGGTTGGAATTATTAGGCTTTTATCAGTGGCGTAGGTAGGTGGGCAAGGGCTCTGGAGCAAATATAAACTAGGGCCCCAAATAAACTATTTAAAATGGTTTGTGCTGTATTCGTCGTTCTCCACATTTGTCAAAATGAGAAATAGTTTGCTATCAGTAATGTTTGTTTTTGCAATAAAATTTTAATTTGTGAGTTTCAAACAAAGATGATGGAACTTCCCCTGTATTTTATTAAAATAAGTTGCCATTATTATAGTATCGTTCCTGAAATTTGGTTTATATTCCGTATGTGGGAGAAATTTACACTAGTTCAATTTATAGTTTGTACGTCTAAGTCCGAGGGCCCCGTAAGCTTGGGGGCCCCGGGGCAATGCTCCGGCTAGGTCTTCGGTAGCTACGCCACTGGCTTTTACTACTAAAATATAGTCAAATTAAATATAACTGAATTTTGCCCTTGTTTTCGCACGCGGTATCAAACAATTCTGTCATCAAATTTGAATTGATAGCAAATTAATTTAAATTTCAAAAATATTAGTTATTTCCCAGACAAAAGGTCCCTTGTGGTCCCTTTTCTGTGACGATGTGTTTACAAATATCGTCATGATCGGTGGAGTAGGTGAAGTGCAAAAGCGTAACAAATTCTCAATCGCATCTATAATATTACCTTGTTAAAGTATGTTGCGTTCTTCTGTTGCAATTGTAAAGTTCTTAAAACGACTTAAGCCGTAACCATGTCAAGTAACCATGGAAGTCGGTAAGGAGTAGCGAGTAATATCGCAAAACTCATTGGTAATCCTACCTCATTACACCGTCTAGGTTCCAATCCGGAGACATTTTTTCAATTACGCTCCGCTACCACGAATGCAATCATATTTTCTTTTATTTGCCCACATAACTATGTAATTTCTACATTATTCCTGAATCCCCCGCCCGTACCAGCTTCAGATGAACAATATTACGCTAGAGTGGTTTTTGATACGTGAATAATCAAGGCTGTTATTGAAGCTGCGAGCAAATGGAATAATATTAAAGGAGGCCTAAATTCGTGTTGTGTTCATAAATAACATACGTGGTAGGCATTTTACAAAAATATTTATATTACATTCTGTTACTCGTTACGCGTCGGAGATAAGGAATTTAGTTCAGAGGATTTTATTAATTTCGTTTCTGATTACTTTATATTCTTTATTCATATGGAAAATGTTACGAAGCTTCCACGAAAACAAATTAATTGTGTTTTACGTTGATCAGGATGAAATTCTGTTACGTCTGTAAAATATTTCATAGCCGTTTCAACGAATAACATATTCTAGAACAATAAATATGAAAATGTTATAAGACTAAGTAATTAAGCAACAAGATTATTACTCATAGCGTTTTGCATAATATTGAATTCACGAAATATAACATTAAACTTTTATAAAAGTTAAGTAGTAGTGCTGTTGAAAATAAAATGACTGCTAAATATTGGCCCAAAGTAGTACTAAATATGCTACAATAGGAAAAATAATAATAATATAACAAAATAATTATGATATAGAATAAACTGTATAATAAACTAATGTCCGAGATTGTGGTTAGAAAAATAAAACTTTTTATTACGTATCAATAAATAACAATAAAACAAACAAGCGCATAACAGTTTTGCCCACAAATTCACGCTAAAGACGATACCAAAGAACGGAATTATTAGCCGTATAAACTTGTTAATTTCAACCAAACACATCGTATTGATTTATCCGTTAATTTAAACATTTACACGCGACAAAGTCGAGCCATAACTCAGTCGGATGTACAACTATACAATACTAACTTCGGTACAATAAAGCACTGTGCAACGACATTAATTACGACTTATCGTAAAACACGAGGCGTACGTCCTAGACTAGGATTACTGCACGGCCGAATAGACTAAGACTAGTCCTAGTGAAAAATGCTTCTGTAAATGGAACAGCTATACTTTGAAATTCATACGAAATTACATATTCTAGACCTGCTATATTCATGATAAAGTTTACTTCTAATAGAATCATGACAAAACAAATTATTGCTAAGAGTGCTTCTGTGAATAGAATTAATATGTACATTGTACATCACAAATTGTAGGAAATCTCATACCTTTTGTGTGGTATATTCCTGATTAAGTTTTTATTTTTGTAAATTAACTCGTATTTCCTTAAACAAGTATTGTCTAAAGAAGTTAATTTAATATTCAAAGAGATGCATGGGTTTTTACAACAAGTTAATATCTATTTTAAATTTATTATTATAGCATCTTGTGAAAAATTGAAAGTTATATATTATATTGGATTTAATAATAATTAACTAAGAAATAACGATATTCAAACATTTTAAGTTTCAGAAAAATCATATTTAATGATGAATGTTTCAATATTCTCATTTTAGTACAAATCATTTTCCAATACAACTCATCTTAGTGTTGATAATAAATAGTTGGTCCTACTTTTATCAAATACATGGTAACCCTCATAGAAATACATTCAGCAATAGAGTCTTATACATAGTGCCACGTTCGAGGCCATGTAAGGAGCCGTAAATATGTTCCGTTTAAACAAACGGTGAATTGTGTCTCTTAAGGTCGCATTCCTATGAGCACCATCTTGGAGGAATTAATCCTAATAAATCAACTCGTAATTACCAAAGAGATTTGAATAAATGACGGTCTCTGTCTTGTGATGGTGTGGATTAGATATATGATAGTTATTGTACGATCATTTCCTATACAAGTGCAGAGAGTCAAGGAAATGATACTAATTCATGTTCAAATGACGAAGGTTTATACAATTAACAACGTTACAAAACCTTGGATAAATATTCATCTATTATTGATAACATTTTATTCTTAGAAGCGGTTCATGTCAAGAATGCATTCATATAAAGAAGGTATTCTAATCATTAGAAAATAATCAAGTGGAATTGCTTACTAAGAATCGAAGAATTCCGTGGACATGATCAGTTAAAGTAAGAAATACCGTGTATTTATTTGCTTCAAAATGTAACTTAATACTAGAATAGCGATTTTTCTTATTAATGAACAGATTATGAATCAAGTTTTCTACCATATAAACTATACAATTTACTAATGTAATTTCTTTACTACACTTAAAATAAGTTTTAAAATCCAAAGAAAAGGTGAAATCTGAGATAATCAGAGGTTTTGTAGACCACTTAAAAATAATTGTCATTGTTGACGCTAAAATATCATTAATAATGCTATAATGTATTTGACGTACTGCATCGAACTATAATACAGAATCATGAGTTTCAACTTCACAATCGGAATGATTAGGTAAAATTGATAATATCAGCGTTAGAGGTAAGAACAAAATTGAATATTTCTTGTAAGTTTTTACAGTTTTATCTTTTATTCTATGATTATCTTAACACAATTCCACATCTCAAGCCATTTGCACTGCAACTGTAACAAAACCCATATTACCATTAAAATGTTCCCGTGTTTTAACACGACATGTATACATACGGTCCACTGCAGTAGAATAGCTGGGACATGCTTATTGCCTTGTTACTTCCTCCTTTGCAGTAATATTTAAGACCTTTCTCCCCTACCGCCTTTGTTTAAGGAATAGAGAATCATGAGTATGGCTAATAAGTCACTCAGTACTTGTTAGTCTAGACGGTGGAAATACATGAATTTATTTGTCTCCTTTGACCTTTTACAATTAATTAAGCTTTATCAAGTTATTCTAGTTGCTCATTTATACTGAAAGAATTCTCCGATAATTACTTTATGAAATGAAACAAAATGAGTAATGTATCGAGTATCCTGCTAAAAATGTAGCGTTGAGATTAATATTTGAAATATAAGACGAGGTCAGTTATTACTTAAATTAATGCATGTATACCTGCTTGCTTGACAATGGCGCTCATATTAGCTATCTTCTTCGTCAGTCTTTTAGATCTTAGCTGTGCCGCTGGCGCTTAGACTTCAAATGATCAAAATCTACCTATGCGTTTTAAATCCTAAGGTATTTTAGTACTATTCCCTTTAGGTCAAACGGTAATGTTTTGAGAGACGAGATCAAACGTGTTTATTTATAACCATCACGGCTCAACAACTTATCTTCGTTTACTTAAAGGGGTAATATTTGATCATAATTGACGCCGTCTATCCCTATTTTATTGGTTGCCTTTACTAGCCATTATTTCAAATATAGGACAAGTCAATAATTTCCACGAGTCTTAATGGAACTAAATTGTTCCCCTACTGTGTATTGCAAGAACAAATATAAAAGGAATTAGGTCACACATTGTAGTCTACAATCGTAATGAGATAGACAATTAAAATTGTACTTCGTTTCGCGTTTCAGTATGCTATCGCAAAAAGGACTTACCACAATTTGACGCTTACTTCGTTTTGTATTTGCGCTAGTTTTATAGAAGAAATATAGTAGGCACTTAAATATTGACATTTAAAAAGGTTGTAAGCGTAGTAACGATATGGAGTATTCTTGTCTTGTTCAGTATTAGACATAACACATGTAATCGTTCTGAAAATCGGCCGAAGACCAGCTGCCAAACAGATGTTACGTAGCATTGTCGCAGCAAAATATTAACAGCAAACATTGCCATTATAACTTGAGTGTCGCTTCTGGAACGGTACCAAAATTGTTTTAGTATGTAGGACACTATGTGTTCCACTTCACGAAGTCCTGTTACGTATTCTTTATTTTTAAAGTCGTAAGGTTGATATTCATTTGGTTTTAGCGTAATCGTGAAATGGAACCAATAGTAGCATGTAACAATATTGCATCGATTTCGCCTAAATTCTTGTTTACTAACGATAGTAGTGTGTTTTAATTTTATCGACATCGTAAATACTAATTTGTTCAGCTGTTAGTTTATATGGCTATTAAAACTTTTCAGACATTAACAATAAATTGAGATTGCTACTTTAAAATGTAAAGTAATTATGGGAACTGTTTTAAGGGTTATTAGGCTGTTATAAGCCTTCTATTATGTAAACAAGTTTGATAGATTTGATGGTCCATTACTGGTATTAGGCTTCTTGGGATTGAAGTGTGTCCGCCCTTCTCTCTATTTTAGCTTTGAATGGATCGAAGTGTCCGATGGATCTTTCAATGTATAAATTGAAATTTGCTGCTCTTGTGTAAGGAATACCTCACATGACTGAATTATGTAGAGCATGTTAGCCAAATTGTAAATAAAATAGATTTATATCTACATACTTTTCAAGTAAAAGTACAAATAAGGTAAAGACAAATCTCAGTCCTTAAATATCTAATGAAAATGCTGTCGTACAAAATTCACATAATATCGACTTTGACTTCAACTATAGATGTTAAAGATACAGATCTCCCTCAGTAAAATTATAACTTATTTCTTTAAAAAAAACCTTATAAAATCAAGTAGCCTACAAATCTTCGTTGAATACCGTATTCTTAGTTGTTTCTTGAAGACTGTAATGAAGTTAACAAGGAATTGTATTTCCATCAATATTCTAAATATAACATACAAAATATTACTATTTCAACGTTATAACGTTACGTTATTTCAGTGTTATGAAATAAAACAGTACTTATATTACTATTAAAAACTAGTTCTAAACTAGAAGCGATATAACAATAAGACATCTAATAAGTTTCGTAAATCTCTTTTACTCCTTTTAGAATCCCGTTTCAAGGCATTAATCTTATGGGATGACATCGGCTCGAAGAGAATTGGCAATTTATAAACTAAAATACAGTTAACAATAAATTAGGAGAATTCTCTACATTCGTTCCTCTGCCTACGCAGTAAGCTTCGCTAGAAAAGTTTTATGATCCCAATTGGGATGGAAAATATTTTAGTTTATATTTGGTCCTAAATTTTTTGTCTTAGAAAATTATGAGATTATACTATTTGCTATTTTAGATTTTTTTTTTACTGTGTAAAGGTAGCAAACGAGCATGCAGTCCACCTGATGGTAAGTGGCCACTGCCGCCCATGGAC
>DWNR01004615.1:0-10735 GCA_018250455.1 Polygonus leo
ACAAACAGATAAACAGACAAACAGACAAAAATTCTAAAAACTGTTGAAACTTGTTCTGATATCGATTCTAAGTATCCCCAGCCAACTATTTTTGGAATATCTTCCATGTACAGACTTTCGATCCTCTTTATCCTTATTATAGGTATAGATTTAGTTACAGAATATGAGAAACCTATATTCATGGAAAAGTTTTAACAGATTGAAACAGTATATAAAATTAAATTTTAATTTATTAAATTAATATCACTATGTATTGTTGTATTATTGTATATTATTATTTTACATTAAAAACAACATTTAGTTTAACAATGAGTAATATTAGCTTCTACTAATTAATTAAAACCACAATTTTAGATTTTGAGAATTAACTTAGTTGAATAATACAATTTATCGCGCTTAGTTTCGAGTATAATTCAATTATTGTATAACTTTTTGTTTTTTTTTTATTGTTTTGGCCGCACAACAGGGCACGATCTTCTCTGTGATTATGAAAGATTTAGGCTACATCTAATATCCATACACCTATAAAGTAAAAGGCTCCACGCATTTTAGATTTTTTTTTATTCTGAAGAGATTTCGATACAGTCTTATTAAATGATGTCCCAAAAATACGTCTATGCCGTACCTCCAACACGTTTCGCTGCTTGTGTTTAAAACAGCTAATTATAGTCCTTTATGAATGATTCATATCATTAATGACAATTTTCGTGTATCGAGTATCAATGAGTCACAACCATAAAAGACTAGTGACCGGGGGTAAGTATTACTCATCGAACTTCATAAAGACGATATATTCTGATGACGTTCAGTTTAATAGCAAAACACTTTTTGGCAACGTGGTTTGTTGCAAAGCAATTTAATCCGACTTTAAAAACTACACTATTAGATTGATATAGATTTCCTATTAAAATTCTCGTAATCCATTAAAATCACAATTTTAGCTTTTCATAATAAACTTAGTTCAATAATTCAGTTGAATTTATCGCTGTCGATACAAAATACTCAGATACTTAATTTAATTAGTCAGAACCTCGCGGAAACTCAATACTGAAACGAAGTTAACGTTTCCTATTGTCTTGAGAAAAGTATTAATTAAATCAAACTTAGTTTCAAGTGTAATTCAATTATTGTATAAAGCAATGTTTTTTGTGTTTTTTAATAGATGTTTCTTATAATTATTCGGTACTAGTATCAAAAACACTTTAATATTTGCTTCCTAATCTATTATTCGGGTTTGGTGAACTGTATTCATGTACCAGAAATATTTCTATACAAAAAATAAATTTAACGAAACATATTACTCTCTTTTGCAAGAAAGAGTGTGTGTATGTACGTACAAAAGTATGTATACAATGATGTATTAAATATATGCACAATTGACATACTCACACTGATACACGGCAATGCTGCTACCTTTTACGCATGGTTAGTACTGTCGTGCAAACCGCACATGTCATAATGTATGGTGACAAACATAAAAAATAATAAAAAATAAAAAACAGTCGAATTGAGTACCTCCTTCTTTTTTGAAATCGGTAGAAAATAACATCTATAAGTAGTTTGCACCATATTATTAAACGACAACTTAAACCGAAACGCATTAACTTTTAATGGCAGGTAGGCAGTAAAGCATACAACATTGATTAAAAAAAAACTGGTGACACGATTTTTTCTGCAAATGATAAAAGCAAATTCATTAATAAACCAAATTAACGATTTCGCAAACGCCGAATCCGTCAAAGTGAAATTGCACGCGTCAGCGGAACTGTTTCGAATCCCTGTTTTAGGAGCTTGCTCTGCCACAGGCGATGAACGAGAAACGAGTTACAAGATACATGTAGATCAAAGTTCATGATTGACTGACTAATGTTGGGTAAATTAGTCAGTCAATCATGAACTTTCATGGAAATGTACGTTCATTTTGTTATTTTTATAAGGTACAGTATGTCACCATTAATATGATTGTAACCGAAATATAAAACTTTACAATTATTGGAATTGGTTACATTATATGAGAGACATATAGGTATTTACTAATTAAACAATAAATAAAACACAACCAGCGTAAAGTAAAATTTTTCACACCCGTATTCCTACACTAAAATGCCAGGGACATACATCTACAAAGATCTAGATATTCAGATCAGACGTATCAGAGTGACAGCTATGAGAGTCCAATAGATAATAATAGTTTCCATCTTTATAAACTTTTTATCACAATGAAGAAGCAAAATTATTTGTTGTTTGTTCGTTGTATGAAAAAACATGACAAATCAAAATTGCCTCGAGATTACAAAATTAATCGTCGCTTAATGGCAATGCGACAGGTCGGTTAGTTGATTTAATCACCAGAAGAACTCACGCTTGATTTAATCAGGGAGCATCTCTTGGGGTGACATTTAAGTTCTTACCACCCGGGAGTAATTACATTTGCTTATATCCAGACATGCTTATAGTTAGAGTTGTCGAAATCTAATCGATTATCGATGTATAGATGTATATTCAAAATGGCTTACACTATCAATAGTATTTTTATAGTATTACACACACACACACACACACACATCTTCACGCCAAATCCCTAACGGGGTAGGCAGAGAGTATCGAGTGCCAAATGGCACGGTTCTGACATACTTGCCTAGCTTCTTCCACTTTCATTATTTTTATAGTATTAATTTAGCAAACGAACCTACGTGATGGTTATTGCTAGCCATGTACATTTTTAAGAAACACAACAATTGTTAGTACCTCTCCAGTCAAATTACATGAGTTATACCACTTTCCAAATAAATATTCGATTAGTACTCGATATTTTTAATATCGATAATATAAATAGTAAAAGTATTGAAATTAAATGCCAATAGTATGTAAAGAATCGATACTACTCTTCTCGATGGTAAATAATTCTTAATAAAATCAGATTTACTACTCATCCCTATACAAAGGTCCACTTACCCTGATACAATTCTGTTTTAGAGTCAAACACGTATAAGAGATAATACCGGTAGAGATAATAGACGGTTATTGTTACAAAAAATCTGACTTTGTAAACAGGAATTTTTATTAATAACATTTTACAGGAAATGTTATCGATACTACGAGTGATTTAGTGCTCACCAATAGACAAACGATAATATCGATAACAATGCCGACAATATATCGATTTCCCGCAACACTACTTATAGTAAATGTGCAAACGTTGCTTCGTATTTAGATACGTAGATAAATAAGAATTTTAAAATTGGATCGCAAATCCCCAGAGACGCGAGCTAGATAATTTGTTGATATTTTTATACGGAATTGGTTTGCAGTGGTTTGATTAGATTCACGTTGTATTTTATGTGTGAACGGAATGTGTTTTATTGGCTGTGACACTATTGCAGGGTAAAGATACCTCACTAAATACTGACTACTTCACTTAGTTAAACTATCCGTGCTAAATCTTTACGCTTTTTAAAACCAACTTAAAGCTTAATATTTAAATTCTTAAAATATACTGTATATATTTTTATACCTAAACCTAGTGATAAGGCAGACGGGCTACCTGATGGTCAGTAGTCACCGTCGCCTATGGACATTTGCAGCGCCAGGGGGACCGCCAATGCATCGCCGGCTTTGGCGGAGAGCTCTTTTTTGCTATTATTATCATGCCAACTTTACTGAATTGATTCCGCCGTTTTGCACTACGTTTTAAGTATTAAATTTTCACATAAATGTACCGAAATACAAAAGTTATCCTATGATCAAACAAAGGGGATATTTTACAATTTTTCGCGCTATGGTTCTCAAAGCCGTCATTAAGCATATAATGACTAACATTACGTCCCTGTGCCTAATTTTGTCAAATAGCAAGTCACTAATTAGTCAGACGTTTTATGACGCGGCAATTTCTTTGTCATTACGTCGACGCCTCAATCTCTACTAACGAGTGTTACGTCTACTTCATTATGTAAACAATTACATTCCGCCTATTATGAAAGTTTATAAGCATGAAAATTACGAGAAGGATTTTTTATTACCGTTATATTATTAAATATATTATTATTTAACTATGTCTTGGAATTGTCTTCTGAAAAAATTCATGGCTATATCTATCCATACAAATATCGATTCGTTTATTTATGAGCTAGTGAGTTCAATTTGTGTTTATGTTAGAATTACAATAATGCTAAGATTATTATTTATTTATTTATGTACACAGAAAGATAACAAACATAGAAGGAAGATAGATAAAAACGAATTATTGCAAATTTGTTTTTAAAATATTTATTAATTACGATTTTATTTCAATTCGATACTACGGTTACGTTTCAAAAAACAAAAGGCAGGACAACACTAACTGTAAACGTAGGGTAGTAATAAGGTTCCTTTTTATATAAAGAACCCAAAACAATTAAGCTTAAGCAAAGAGCGATCAACGAACCGCTAATAAACGAATGTTACGCCGGTCCACAATCAATATGAAGCTGAAGTCATTTTTCATAGTAACCACAGATCGTATAAAATATATAGAGTGAAGATAATTAAAGAAAGTGACGATAGTTTCAAAACAGTTGGCCGAAACCTTTTCCATAAAATTAATAGTCGAATTCGATTTTCAGTTGCACCGTGACCACTATCCAACTGCAATGGGTTAATGTAACCGGGTCTAAACTGATTCCAAAATCCGCCGTGTGTACCCATTTCATAATAAAATTAAATTCATAATTGATGAGGTATAATTATCACGCGTATGGCATGCAATATGAAAGAAAGAGATAAAATAGATAGCGGGCAAAGTGCTACTTAGAAGAGGTGAACGCCTAATGTACTATGACGTTCCACTATTTCAAGTTCATCACAACCTTTTACAAGTGTATACTACACATAACTTTAGCCCTCTATTTACATTTTATACACTCCATAATCTTAACAATCAGACGAACATCGTCTTAGGGGCTTTTTGTGGGACGAAGGATGAAGTTTGACTGCTCTTTATAAAGTTAGTCTTTGATCGATTGTCCGCTCAGAAATGGGTAAGTGACACTTCGTTTCAATGGACACAAACAAATATTTTTGTAAAGCGTTTGTTGGCTGTCATTGTGACGTTGATTAATACGTTACTACTGACAAATATTTTTTCTGTGGAGTTCTTGTTTATCTTCGTTGTGTTTATGTCTTTTATCAAGAAATAAAAGGGATTACAAATGAAGAGAGGTCTGTTGAAAAGCACTATTAATAAAATCATTAAATTCGGTTTGCACTCTCCTTTTTGTCTTCCACGTGCAAGATGTGGAATGAGCTCCCTCCCGAGTTATTTCGTGTGCGCTATGATATGGGGTTCTATAAAAAAGGTGCGTAAAGAGGTCCAGCCAAGCCAAAGCCAGTGATTGGCGGTCCTTCTAGTGCCACAAATGTATATAGGCGACGGTGATTACTTACCATCAGGTAAGCCGACCTGTTAATCGCTAGGTTCAGATAAAAAATGTTATTTTTGACTATGTTAAATTAAAAAAACTCCCATGCATAATTTATTACTACTAGATTAAGCACTTTAATGCATTGTGCATTTACCACAATTTACTAGCAAGGTTAAAATAAAATTTAAAGTGAATTTTGGGTCTTATTTAAAACTACTTATAAAATGAGGTATAAAATAGTTTCTATATTAACTTTATTAACTGGGTTTAGTTAATCATTATTACATTCACTCATTTATTAATTTATTCAAGTTACATCTAAATGCTTCAAAACAATATTTAGAAAAAACAATATTATGTAAAAAAAATACTGAGTAAAAATATTTAAGACCAAATTGGAATTTAAGCCAGCTACACATTCATGATTTACAAACATCGGCCTACTACGAAGGGGTCGCGTTTTATTTAAAGAAGCAAACAAAGTTGGGAGATGCGGCCACGTGGAAACATTTACTGAAAGGTTTATGGACGTTGTTCAATGACCACATACATAGCCATAAATGACTACTAAAAGTAGCACATACATAAATAAAAATATTCAATTTTTAACACATACGTTTGAGCTACAAATAAAAAGAACGAAAATGCAGTATTAAAAAAACTAGTTTAAAGGAACAAAAGTCAAATTGGACTACCATACAAAGGGTTTAGTATTTTATTTTTAATTCTTTTAATTTTTCGTATTTGTTGTAGTAATGGCTTTAAAATTTAAAGTGTCTAAATAAAGTTTAGAAATCCAGGGTACACTCTACTGGTCTCTTTTTGGATACAGTACCCTAAGAACGTTGCTTTTTTACATTAGAACACATTTCTCATGTGCATCATAATTTCAGTTCCAAAGTTAGTTCAAAGTTAGTTTCAGACAAAACCTTAAGTGGAAAAAGTGTGTAAGATTTACAAACAGCGCCCCACTACGAAGGGTCGCGTTTTATTTAAAGAAGCAAACAAAGTTGGGAGACGCGGCCGCGCGGAAACATTTACTGTAGGGTTTATGGATGTTGGACACACAACATACAAAGTGAGTAAATAACGATTTTTTTACTTATGGGCAGAAAGAAACAAGAACTATCTAGCTTAAAGGCACTAAAGTAAATAATTGGTGAAGTGCAAATATGACGCTCACACAAAGGGCTCCGTATTTTATAATTATTTACGTATTTTTTAAAATTTTTAGTTTTTGTTGTATTAGGGGCTATAAAATTTTGTGTCTATTTAAAATTTAATCGCGTGTACACTAAACTCTTTTTGGATACGGAACCCTAAGAACGTTGCAAATATAACATAATTATAAGTATGCTTGTGCTATATCATGAATTTGAAGTTTTTTTCAGTTTCAAAGTTATTTCAGACAAAACCTAAAGTGTATTTATTTTTAATAAATTGTAATTTAAGCCAGTTACACATTCATGATTTACAAGCAGCGCCCCTCTACGAAGGCTCGCGTTTTATTTAAAGAAGCAAACAAAGTTGGAAGATGCTGCCACGCGGAAACATTTACTGAAGGGTTTATGGGTGTTGGTCACACACAACATAAGAAGTGAGTAAATAACGTTTTTTAGCTATAATAACGTTACCAGTGGACATATTTTTTTTAAAATTTAAAGACGACTAGAAAGAAAACGTCAAACTGTGGCATATACATTAAATATATTCAAATCATGACTTTGAGGTTATATTAAAAAAAGGAAATTACAATAAAAAAATAAATAGAGTCAAAGACATAAAGGTCAAATCAGCCAAGTGCATGTCGGACTAGGTCAGAAAAGGTCCCGTAATTTATTTTAACTTGCATTTATTTTTAGTATTTGTTGTAGTAGCTAGGTATGAACTGGAATGTTTTGATACGAAACCCTAAAAACGTTGCAAATAAAATACATAAGTATGCATGTCTACATCATAATTTCAGTTCCAAAGTTAGTTTCAGACAAAACCTTAAGTGGAAAAAGTGTGTAAAAAGTGTGTAAGTTACACATTACAGTTACAGTTACACATTCATGACTTACAAACAGCGCCCCTCTACGAAGGGTCGCGTTTTATTTAAAGAAGCAAACAAAGTTGGGAGATGCGACCACGCGGAAACATTTACTGAAGGGGTATGGGTGGAGGTCACAGACAACATACAAAGCTGGTAAATAACGCTTTCGTTGCCATTAAGCATAGTTAAAGAACATAACGTTTTTCTGTGGTACACACATAAATAACATCATACATTAAAGGATATAACAATAATAAAAATACGAGCTTTCATTAACAAAATAAAGAAAGAATATGTAATACATTTTAAGATACTCTTAAAATGTATTACGTATTTAGTATTCATTCAGTTGGGTGTCAATAGAGTCACTATTTAGTCACAGGACCTTAAAATGTTGCACATTATAAATAGATATGCCTGTGCTATACCACGGTAAAGTCCAGACTCCGTATAGGATTTCTTTTATGGGTTCTTCAAATAGAATTAAATTTAGTCACTTACACATGGACCATCTACTCATTTGCAACAGGTATATTAAAAAAATGACGAAATCCTGATTAAATAAACGCTAAACAATGAAAGAGGAAGACACAAGATCGTTAACTGATTTATGGCGGGCTGACAGAAGTGGCGACCGACATCGATAAACCTTTCAACCAAATGTTTATTTGAGGTTACGCTTCCGAAGTCGGTTCTCTAAATAAAATGACTCCTAGCTGCACCTTAATAAAGATTCATTGAGTGGCTTTAATTGTTTTTATTATACATACCTTTATACTTTAAAAAAATGTTTCGTATAAAGGTAGCAAATGAGTAACGAGCATGCATAGTGCCTGGTGGTAAGTGGTTACTGCCGTTGGACGTCAGTAATTATCCCCAAGTACGGTTGAATCATACGTAAGATTGATCACAGATGCTTTGCTACATCTGAGGTCTAAGATGTTTGCTTCGTGATATAGCCGGCAACTACTCCAAACCGAAAGACAAGAATTGTTTCACGGAGGATTATGAAGGCGGCGGTTGTACCTCCTCGGTCGTACGAAACGAATTCTACCACCTGGCAAATTTAGATGGAAACAAGTGAGTTAATATTATGGATTTATGTTTATGCAAAAAAAATATCCATTGCTTGCAAACCCCCTGACAAATAAAATATTCAACACGTATTTGCGAGACACAGATGCAACCAAAAAGAAAAAATAAACTTTATTACTATTTTTAAGAAATTTGGTACAACGCTATCTAATTTGATTGTAGGAATTACTTTAAAAACTATTCATCAAATATTCCATTGTTACGACGCCGTCATTAAGTTACAATGTATTGGTAAAACATTTTATTTTTTTATGCAATCAAATCAATGATATCTTATGAGGCACAAACTACCTTTTGAGGCAATTATTGTTATTCAAAAGACGATTGACTGCTTCCTAAAGGTATAAGAGACGTTTAAAGGGCGTTTAATTCTTAACCGAATTACTCCTTGAAAATATAAGATACTTAGTATAAGGGTTGCCTTTTTGACACTTTTTTGCAACAAAATCTCCAAAGCAATATCATTATCCACATTCTGTTGCGTTCAAACCTCGGAGCCTCGGACACACAAATAAAATATTAAGCACGTATTTGGCGAGACACAGATGCAACTTCCATGCATGCAAATCGCGCATCTCGAGGGGATGTTTAGCTTCAACATTCAGGGACGTTCGGGGATGTTTCCTTGATATTTGCTTTCGTTCATTATAAATATAAATACGCGGAAATATTTGTACAAAATGTTATTTCTGCAGACGACGTTTCACTTTAAGTATGCGTGGTCGCTTATTACTTAAAACTGTTAGAGTCATTGTGTATACGTTGATTTCAGGATTCTGATTCTTCAGTATTTATTTCATTATACTAAAGAATCAGAATCCTTAATGTATTCATTTTATTGATTTTTAATATTTGTACTTATAACAGCTATAGTAAAAATTCTATCTAAAAATATCATATTTCTGTATCGGTCTGGAGAGGCGTGGTTGCGGACTGTACTTATACACCGGGCGAACATCTTAGTCCTCAGGGGTAGCAATGCATGTGTGATCAAGCTTAGGTATGATTCAATCATATTTGAGGATAATTACTGTGTGGTGGTAGTGGCTACTTGCCATCAGGTGGACTGCATGCTCGTTAACTACCTTAATACAATTAAAAAAGAAATCTACCAATTACGAGTAAGCGGTCTTGTAGCAGACGAATGGTTCATAAGACAGACGTGCAGTAAAATTGTAGTGATGGGGTCCAATTTACCCTATTTGAATACGGAACGCTAAAAAATATTTAATCGTAATGACTATGCAATGCTCTGCCATGCATTCAAATAGCAAGGGTGTTTAACTGCCTGCAATGAATAGAAATGTCCTCGCTCAAATACTCCAAAATTACGTTTGCTTAAGAATTTACATAATTTTCAGTGTTATTATTCAAGGGGTTATGTTCAAATTCATAGCAATAAATGTCTTAAGCAGATCTCATTTAATTTAATTCAAAGAACAGGGTATCGGACTTTTCAGAGTATTTATAAAATTCTAAGCACAGCACAGGTATAAAACAAATATTTTTTATTCTTAAGTTACTATGTATTTAGTCCTAGCTGACCCGCATAACTCTGTTTGCGTCATATAAGAAAGAGTGGATCAAATTTTCCCCGTTTTTGCAACATTTTTTGTTGATAATCCGCTCCTATCGATCGTAGCGTAATGTTACATAGTCTATAACCTTCCACAATAAATGGACTATTCAATACATAAAGATTTTTTTTTAATTCGAACCTCGTTTGTTCCTGAGATATTATTAGTATAGATTGTGGTAGGATTCTTAATTTTTTTCACTATTTTAGTGACAACTAAGACTTGTTGATAGATCTTGACATGAAGTTATGCCCGAACAAGAACTATTTTTTTTGTTTCCTCATCTTCACTGAGATTCATTTACCACATCTTGACCAGCCACATCAAACAACATCGGGCGTGTACTTTTTAAAAAAAAAAAACCTTTTTTTTTATTAATTCAAAATCCTATTTGAGAATAATACAACTATAAACATAACTTAAAGTAACTACAATAAAGTTTGAAAAACGCTTTTCAAAACACGAAGTCTTGGTCGCTCCATGTCGGATTACGCCTCGTACAAGCCCATCGTAATGAGTGGAATTATAACTTTTTGTCCACAAGTAACTCTTCACTCGCACTTCGCCTCTTAGCCTCCAAGTGGCTCTTTAGAACTCCCTTGAATGCACTAAATTGCATGAAACAGAGC
>DWNR01004616.1:0-10735 GCA_018250455.1 Polygonus leo
CAGAAACGGCTGATCCGATTCGAATGCTGTTTTTACTGATGTATTGTGGCAAATTTCACTTAACATTTAGTTTTTGTATAATATTAGTTTAGGGTTTTGTTAAAATGGTTTGTTCAAATTGTATATGTAGTATATAAAAATCCGTAACCGAATCCGAAATAAAAGTTTCGGATAGTATCGGATAGGGGCGGGGGATATGATTGTTATGTTTAACTTAAATAATTACGAGTATAGTACTTAAATAAATATGTGCAATGTGCGTTCCAAGTCAATTTTTTATATTTTCTTCGAATACGAAATTACTGATTAAAAGTAATAATTTTGTTATGACATTTACATTTTTAAGTAGATGAAACTCAATATTCATGAAGTATTTATCATAATTTTAATAGCTGTAATAATTACTTACTGACTAATTATACTTCCAACCATATGGGGACAAGTAAATATAACCATTTTTATAGGTATTTGTATTTTACTTTTGAAATTCCTTAAAAATCTAATATCCGTAACCGAAATCATCCGAAATTACTTTATATCCGTATCCGTATCTGTATCCAGTATAATAATTATTCCAATATCCGTATCCATCCGTATCCGAAATTTTATATCCATAACATCCCTGGTCTAAAGCGGGTTCTGTAAAATCCACCGCTTGGCTCTTTTCGGGATTGATTTCGATTCTCCATTTCCTAAACCACTCGCCTAGGGTAGTGGTTGCGGCTTGGAGTCTCGAGACAATTATCGAGGGATGAGTGTTTGGCCCTAAAACCAAACTGCTCATCTTGTAGATTTTGCGACTGCACGATCGCTTTTAGGCGCTTGAGAATCAATTTTTCAAAAATTTCCCCAAACATGTTTAGAGTGCTAAAATGACGATAGCTTTAGGGCTGCGTCCATGGTTTCCCGGGCTTAGGGATTCCTATGGCATCTGTTTCCGTCCAGGCAATGGGAAGACGCAGTTGGATAGGAGGGCGTTGAAGATCGCCACAAGAAGTCATAACAAAAATGGAGGAAGGTGGTCAAACGCTACCTTATCAGTGATGCCATCCGGGCCTGGGGCCTTTTTGATTTGATTTGATTCGGCCAGGCATTTAGCCTTCTCGTTGTCATCGAACACGGTTATTAGATTCGATCTAATCAACGGAGGCATTGTAAATCACGCTACAGTCTCTGATCGGAGTGATTCCAGTGATTCCAGTATCACGGCTGATATGGCTTGATCCCTCCAACCAATGTGCCCCAGTTGTTGATCCGGATCTCGCTAAGACTTTCTTTTACTTTCTTTGATAAAAATTACGATCCTACGATTTTCCGCAGAGGGAAAGAAATCGTACTTTCGAATTACAGCATTTTTAGCTGTAATTAGAAGTCTTATCTCGTCGGGGAGTATTGTTTTGTATGTAACTTTGTCTAACTTAAAATACCTACACTAATATTATAAAGAGGAAAGATTTGGTTTTTTTATTTGTAATGAAAAATCTCAAAAACTACTGAACCGATTTTCATCAGGTAGGCAATCAGGCGATCAGGCAGTAAAATAGGCTACATTTTATTTCCAAAAAAATTTTTTTTATGATATGATTGCAAACCATTATTATGGTAGAATGTACGAAATGTACCCATTTATGTGTACAACATTCTTGCAATAAAGTTCATTTCATTTCATATGTTCAATCAGCGTTTACCGAATGTATAATATTTTGTGTTAGGTTTTTTTTTACAATTGGGCCGGCAAATATGGAGTAGCCTACTGGCGGTAAATGTGCAAATCCGCCACTGTTCGGGATCCCCTTACTATTCCATACATTTGTTATGCATTCGTTTGTTATTTGTTTGTGTTTGTATTCGGTTTTCAAGGACTTCATGGCGTTAGCACGTCTCGTTAAATACGTAAATAGGTACTGTTCTCAATTATTATTATGTAGAGCGAACTTGACATATTATTATTATCTTTAATCATACCGTAACTGCTCAGTATGTTAATTAAACGTGTGATATTTTTTTTAGGGGACTATCGCGAGGAAATAAATCACCACACTCGAGTTACAGAAGCTCAGTTGAACAGGACCATGATGCTATTGGAAGAAGGCGTGAGGCTGGGCCGCCTTCGGCCGGACTACAAGGTCGTTGGTGGAAGAGATCTCCGACCCACGGCGAGTCCTGGCTCCAACCTGTATAACGCTATTAGACAGTGGGATCACTATGATCACGAAAATCGCTTCGCAAACATGACCTGCGAAATAATGCATGAGAAATTTCCCTACAAAGCGGGATATCTTCGTGAAATTTAATTAATACTTTACTAGTTCCTAGTAAACCTACTTTAGACAAGCATGTGCCATGTAAATTCTGTATTCAAAGGCATGAATACCTGCAAAAATATATATTCTTTTTATTTTAAAATCTATCGTCTGTAATAAGTATAAAGATATACAATAAAAACCCTATGACATCCGTTTTAGTTATTTCCATGTTAGTCATATCGTTTTATCATGAATGTCATGTCACTAAATATAAAATAAACTAGTATCATGCTCGTTACTTGATCTGTTGGCTGTGTAAATACAGAAAATTGGCTGTAAAGAAAAAGTCGCCTCACTATTGTAGATACAAAATTAACGAGGCATGGTATGGCCGTTATCTCACTGACAATTACAGAGCGTCAGCGATTCACCCACGTCTGCGTAGCGACAATGTCGCGTGCACGCAAGGATGTCTCCGCTTTTCTGGTCGACAGAATATACATTCATAACTTTCATAAGCAGTGATAGTGGTTGAGAATTTGACCATTCAGCAGGCACTAACACGTACCTTAATTTATAAAATTTATGTTCGTATTCAAGCTTAAATTTTATTGCTTGGCTTTCGGTGAAGGAAAACATCGTGAGCCAAACGCCTAAGATATTGCAAAAAATATCAAGATTATTATGTGTAACTCTATTTTTAATTGGAACTATAGTTCAATATTAGCTACACTAAGTCCTAGTAATTTCCTTGAATAAGCAATAAAAATTAGAAACATTACTACCATAACTTGTCATCATATATACGTCTTGTCATCATATATACGTCTTGTCATCATTTATACGTCTTACTCTTGTTTCTTTTTACACTAATCAACATAATTCTGGCTCCGTTGCCACTGGGGACAAACGAGAAAAAAATACCATTATAATATTATAATATCCTACAGTCCACCACTGTGACCACTGTTGACAAGTTCAATGCCAATACGATAATAATTTATGTTTTCATTGCCATGTAATAAATTATTAATTAAAAGTTTGAGAACTTGAGTCAGTGAACTCGCCTAGCGAGTTCAAAGCATTGTATAATACATTTTTTTCCTTAAATTATAAATAAAAATTCCTTAAATTATAAATATAAATAAAAAAACATACGAACCACCGTGTAAGTGTTCATATTAGCGTTTATTTAGTCTACACTTTGAATTTCAGTAGAAAATACGGACGCGTTTAGGAAATATTGGCGAAAAATATTGGACTCGCACATGCCGGCCCATGAACGAAATTTATGTCGACTCGCAAGGAGAGTCGTTGGCACTGAACGTGTTAAGACGGTATGCATAACTACTTACTAGCTTGAAAGCGGGGCCCTATCACAGGTAGCGCAAACTGTACGTACATACAAACATTCCTTTCCTATGTTACAGTCGATACGCTCGTATTTAAATATATTTTTTAGAATATTGTCAAAAGTAATATTTATTATTGCCAGACTCTTTTCGTGGGCCGTTACTTCCTACTTAAGTTTGCTTAAAAATTAGGTTAACTACGTTATACTAGCAAGCCTAAATTTTACATATATAGGGTACTATTTGAAGACCCAGCTCAGCTGTACTCCATATATCCATACTTGCATCCAACTTCGTAAAAAAGGTCTTCCCTCGATTCGAAAAATATTAACACTACTAAAATAATTAGCTTCGCCTTCGTTGCCCCAGCGCCTCCAGATCTTCAAATCCGGCCCAGGTAAAGAATGTCAATAGGATTCTGATGGCATCCCGTGCCTCTTGCGGACATCGGTTTGGAGAAGCGTGTTTGCCGGCTATACTTGTACACGAGGCGAACATCTTAGTTCTCAATGTCAGCAACGCATCTGTGTTCAACCTCGGGTACAATTAAATCATTTTTGGTACAATTAAATCATTTTTGGGCATGATTGATAATTATCCATAGGCGGTACAGTCCAGTCTACTTACAATCAGGCGGACTGCAGGTTCGTTTGCTGCCTTTATACAATTAAAAAAGTAAGGCACTTCCATTTTTTTTTTCAAAATGTATATGGTAAACATATACACAATATTAATCCTTAGATTCTTTGGTCGATCACAAAACTCGTGTCATTTTTATATTTTAACAGAGAACATGTTTCGTGTAAAATAAAATACAGGACATTTTTGTAATCATTATTTTTTCAATTGAATAAATATGTAATTGAAATTAACGTCTTTCCCTAGTTTTTACCGTTTTATTTTCTTTTTGAATGATTGTACATCTAAATTACTGGTTACGAGCCCCGTGTCTTGCCTATAACTGTGTTCAAATTTATCTAGAATAGTTTTCCAAGCGCTACAATTCATTTTACTGCTATCTCGTGTGTAATATTGATTATAGGGCTCAAATATTGCAATATGTATGTATATGTGCAACAAAACTCCGCAATCAAAGCAACATTGTGTGACCACAAAATACTGGCGTCATACCAAATATATTTACCAATTTCAATTACTATTAACCACTGAAGAGTTCCACCATCCTCCTCCTGACTCCACCATCAGATTTACTCCAAGATTTCAAATGATAGGATAGCCATCCGCTTTGCATTCATGTTTTAATTTTGTTTTTAAGTCAAATTGTGTAAAAATGTGTGGGAAGGAAAGGGTTGCAACCTCGAAATTCTCGCAATTATTAGGAATATAAAAAATAAAAGGTCGACATGCACTCAAATATTTTAAAGTATAATGTAAATAAGAGAGCGCTTTAAATAGTATAATCACAATTTATTAGAATATGTTTAGTGTACTTTATTGCATGACTGGTATAGCTATAAATATATTATGACTTGGCGTGGCAACACTCGGCGGTATGGGGTTCCCCCGCAAAGCAGGACTTAATTCGTCACATTTAATATCAATATTGCTCGCAAATCACTTCGCCTCGTGATGCCAACCGAAAAATTGACAACCTAACAACAAATTTCGAATGTAGTCAAAGGGTACGAATATGATGGTATACATCCAACATGAAGTGAGGAAGGCTAGTGCGGCTAGTGGCTGAGGCGAGTAGCATCCTGCCACATCGACACATCGAACAGGCGAGGGCACTTAGTACAAATCGAAGAAGATAAGTGTACATAAGTTTAATCACAATTTTCAAAAAAGTACAGGGTGTATAAACATTTGGCATAGACAACTCATCTTACGAATACAATAGACGAACTAAAATAAAAATAAACTCTTAAGATTATTCCAAAGTTTGTAATTGTTAATAAACTGAGAGGTTTCAAACATCTTTTAACATTTTCGTGATAATTTATGATTAGAGAGGTTCTTTTAGGCAATGTAAGTAAATTTGTCATATAATGTGGTTCGCCAAATTCATAGCTACCAAGAAAGCGAGAAATGATAGGTTTGAAAATGTAATTGGTATATTACTGCAGGCGAAGAGATTTTTTGACACTTTATTGCACTGAATCCTGAATAGAATCCTCAGAACGAGCAACATATTAAAAAATTGACAACCAACTACTTCGCATGCAGCATCAAAACAGAGAAAGTTTCAGATCTTGTATATATCATGTAGCAAAACAGCTCACTAATACGACATCTGCGGAAGGAAAGTCACCGGGCATGTTAAAAGACTAGTAGATAATAATACCTATACCCGAAACGATCCGGGGCTTAAATTTAAACGCTACAACACCAATATAGTCCTGATTATTACGTAAAGTCTACTATTACTATTAAAGGTTACATGGGCATATATAATATTGTGATATGGCAAATTAACGTGTAGTTTTAAAGCATAAAGCATTTAACGTTTGTTCAAAATTCCTATTTATTTCTTTGGAATTAATCTTTTACCTACTACTCACATAATAATTTTTCGTTATAAAGTGCCCGCAGCTAATAATTCTATAACTGACATTTAGTATAGCACTATCACTGGGGCCCAGTCCCACTAATACTCTCTTTGTTGTACATTTCAACAAGAGATCCATGTAACCGCAGTCGTGATGTTTTAGTAGATGATTAATTAATAGAATCTAAAATACCGCATTAAAAGTAATAATTCGTAGCCACAATAACCTGTCACATGCAACAGGTGAACATAACACTTATGAATTCAAATACACTGAAGCTTTAACAATAACACTGTATCGATACAGCCACATAGATACCGTAATACCGTAAGCATAGAGCCTTATCTACTAGCTATGTGCTTACAAGTCATGTCCAGCTTATAGATGATGGTCCCACCTATAACGTAACTTTAAAGTTATAGATGTACTCTAACACTAACAGAACACATCGCTCATTCTCGTCCACAATAATAATGACAGTGAATATGAAAATATTTCTAATATCTAAAAGACACGAAATGGTTATTTAATAAAGATTAATTCTAGTAAATGGCAGTATAAGATGTAATTTCACTAAAATTTATTGCTTTAAATTCTATACGTTAAATTTAATATAGTTCACGGCAAACGTTTACAAATCTAATAATTAAGGCAATTTTTAGATTAAATGTTTCGGAAGTTTACATATCACCTGCGCTCATTAAAATTTTAAATAAGCTTTTCTTATAGGAATTACTATGTCTACTAAAAAACTATACGTTACTATCGCTTACATCACTATAGGTCGTTATTTTATATAATTACTAAATATGTATATACAGTTGCGATTGTAGAAATGAAGAGACGAGAACTCGCTTCGTTCTTTAATTTTAAAATACACTCGAAAAAAATAATAGACGATATTTTAATGTTAGAAATATATCTCGATGTAATAAATAGATTTATAAACATACTTTTATGACTATGAACGAAATTTCTTTCTGTCGCGGCAATTCCTAACGGCTAGACCTGACCAAAAGTCGTCTATTTTATTGCTTTCAAGTATCAGTCTGAAAACATCACTGTAATATTATGCGTCATTAGTTGGACATTGAAGAAACAAAAGTTTTGGCCATTCGACAAATGTTAAGTTCACTTACCTCCAATCCATTAATTTTTCTAACAAATATCTAGTTTTCTACAGATACAAGTTTCCTATGTTTTCCTACGTGCGACCGAGTCATCACCGTTAATACAGAAGAACAATCCGAGGCTCAGGTATATCTAAATCAATATATTTATATTTCAAGTAGAACTCTACGGCCTCAAACGTCATGATGATTAACATATCGTTAATTAACATAATCTAATACCAATAATATTTGCAATAAATATTTTTCAGTCTTTGGTTCCTTTACAGTTCATTACAGCATTGTTATATAAATGCTTTAATTCCAATTATTTCATAAGAGCTAAATATAAAATTTTGTTCGATTGTTTAAATACGAGGTTCGTCATGGTCGTGGAAGGCGCTGCCTGGCGACACATACCAGATGAAGAGCTGAAGAATCGAAACTGTTTTCACTAAAAACTAACAGTAACAGACTAGCTACGCCTTATTAGGTCTATAATTTATTTTACTTTTTACCCATTATTTATTGCACATGAAATTTCGAAAAATCACAGAATATTCCGCATAGAGATCTATTTTAGTAGTAACCATTCGTAAACAAAAATATATAATGTTATTGTGTTCCCTACAGATGCGTTGCTCGCGAAAACACGGAGTACACGAGAAGCAAATTACGAAAAAGACCTCCTACTCCTATTCTTTATAAGAAGGATTTACGGAACATACTACTATTTAATTTTACTGTACAATTTGAAATGCATATAAAATTGTATTTTGAGTACACACATCGAATAATAGTCGTTAGACACAAATAAATATTTGAATATAAGATACTTTACACGTTACACTTACGAGACTATATGATATTTACATACATTTGGAATAAGAACGTATATCCGCGTGCGTATGTCGCCAAGTGCGCGAAAGCGATAAGACATTAATTGCCGTGAGATCCATGAGAAACTTATTTTCTTTATGTCCCAAGCGATTGGCAAAAACGGCTCGCTATGTGTTAAATGGAATTTTGAACAACGTATTTATGCGAAAAAGAACCTCTTATAAACAAACATCTTAATATCAACTAAAACAGTTCGATTAATCTTGATATGTTCTTTGCTCATAATTTTATAAGCTATAAAGGTGATGATTTATTAGTAATATTGATCTTTCCTGATAATGTGATAGCATAGCTGACGGAATCGTCCCCTAGAATTAGTAAAATAACAAAAACAATTTTCTAAATGCTGCTAAAGAAAAGAGAATCAGTCAGTCTCTCATGAATACAATGACATTGGGTAAACTACACGATTGACACATATAATAGTGAATTTTCTGATCTAATATTAATATAAAGTGCATACCTTGATTAAACATGTTTTAACCCTACTATATATCATTAGGATCGGATAAGAAAATTGTGTGACGGATAAGGTTTTTATAAAACACATAATGAGAAGAATATAAAAAAACTAAACTTTTAACAAACACCAAAGAAAGACCACATGTAGAAAATCATATCACATATAAAAAAATATTTTCTACATAAAGAGAAAACGATGATGTATTGATACTATATAATACTTGGCATTTGTGATTACTTTTTGTACCTTGAATCGTTCATTACATTTGACTTTAAAATTGCACATAACAGTTTTTGACACTTGATAAAATTTTTAAATAACTATGAACTTCTAAACTATAACATTATAATCGAGGTAAATATTTAGCGCCCTATTACTATTACTATATAGTTACATATACAGGTGGGACAGAAAGTGTTCCAATCCAAATTGATTAATCATAAATTTGATAATCTCGATCGAGACAACGTCGCAAAATATAGTGCGAAAACAATTTAATTTCAACACTTAAGCAATTATTCAGTTCTAATATTGTGATCTAATATACAAAAGCATATTGAAATTTCATTTAAGCCATAAACACATACGTTCAATTAATTATTTGTACAAAGAAGGATCAACTTCATCGTATATATAAGCGTTTTAAAGAAAGGAGATAAAGATCTTCCGATAACAAATTTTAAGAGAAATGCTTCTATTGAAACAAAATTGCCAAAATTGGTGTAGTTTACCCTTTCTTTGAATGTATAAATCGAACCTAAGATGTAGGACCTACATAGCGGTACATGTGGCTGTGGTGCAGGTCTCGATGTCTTAGGTAGGGCTCTTCCTCACTCAGCCAGGAGTTCTGAAATCAACAAAATTAACATTTTTATATTATCTTTTTCCATACAATTTTATGGTAACATCAGATTTAAAAACCAATCTTCTTTAGTTCAACCAGTATTTTTAGTAAGACAAATGTTAAGTATATATTATCACAATCTCTCATAATTTTG
The DNA here is from genome assembly GCA_018250455.1 of Polygonus leo. Lineage (NCBI taxonomy): Eukaryota > Metazoa > Arthropoda > Insecta > Lepidoptera > Hesperiidae > Polygonus > Polygonus leo. Next base: position 9,579 of record DWNR01004616.1, read on the forward strand.
TACAAAATGTTCACAATATGTAATTCAGGATTTCTTAAAAGTTTATTAGTGAACAATGCGATATAAGATAACAATATACAATTTCTCCTGTTACATTTTGATGCGTCTAGTGTAGAACCCAGACAGACGTCGTTCAGCGTCTAAAACACTCGATACCGATGCCTGTCAGGTCCACGCGTTAATTCTTAAATTGGGCGCATATTTGATCCGCGAGACTTAATTTACTCATTTCCACGTAATTTTGTAGGTTAGCGTGGCAGAACATCGTGACACGGGATTTTTCTGATCTGGTATTTAAGTATTATTTGATTTAAAATAAATTTCGGATTTACGCAAAAAAAACACTGGAATCGGAGTCGTTAATCGGAGACGGACATCGGCCAAATATTAAAAAAAAAAAGATAGCCTCCATTAACCATACCGGACTGACTTGGATCTTGTTCTCGCGTACATACAGATAGAATAAAAAGGTCTTCCTAATATATATTTTGCCAAAAGAAATGTAGTTATCCGCCATTGATTCTATACAAATCGTATTCTTCTCGCGGTACACATTAAAGTGTAAATGTATAATATGTCATGTCTATGTGGTAGGACTTGTGTAGTTCGAAAGGGAAAGTTCCATCACCACCCTCAGGATGCCTAGTGAAGTAATTCTTGTGTTTCAGTTTGGTGAGGCGTAGTTGCAAGCTACACTTATACTCAATGCGAATATCTCAGTGCTCAAAGGTAGCAACGCATTTGTGATCAGACTTGTATGATTTAATCGTACTTGGAGATGATTGCCGATGTCTACGGGCGGCAGTGACTACTTACCATCAGGTGGACTGCATGCTCGTTTGCTACCTTTAAACACACGCACACACATCTTCACGCCAAATCCCTAACGGGATAGGCAGCGAGTATCGAGTGCCAAACGGCACGGTTCTGGCATAGTTGCCTAGCTTCTTCCCCTTTCATAACTCTCCTCATACAAACACGCCGATTTTGGAGACTCTTGAACTACCTTTACTCTTTACTTGACGACCACGCTACGCCACGCGGGTCGTCAAGACCCTATGTCGGTCTATACCGGACTGCCGCGCAGAGGGTTCCGGGTTCGATTCCCGGCCAGACAGAAATTTAAATGATGAATTTAAATTTAAGTTTTGGGTCTG
>DWNR01004617.1:0-10734 GCA_018250455.1 Polygonus leo
GGCAAAAAAAAAAAAAAGATTCCCTTTGTTTTATGATGTCATTCATATTATTATTCTCAGTATTTTTGTGTAATGGCCCCCCCCCCCCCAAGTTTAGTATGACCCCCCCCATTTGAGTCTGCTACCTCGCCTGGCCCAAAGGGTACCAAAAACCCTGGTTCTTAGAGTTTGCTGCCAGTGTGCTCGTCTACCGATCGGCTTACCCGATCGTCTGTCCGTCACACTCTCTTGAAACATAAGTTCTTTTTATTGTATAAAGGTAGCAACGAGCATGCCGTCCACGTTCATATAAGATGAACGCAACTTCATTTGCGTCATATAAGAGACAGTAGGTAAAATTCTCCCCGTTTTTGCAGCATTTTTCGTTCATACTCCCTTCCTATTTGTCGTAGAGTGATGTTGTATAGCCTATAGCCTTCCTCTATAAATGGACTATTCAACACAAAAAGATTTTTTCAATTCGAACCAGTAGTTCCTGAGATAAGCGCGTTTAAACAAACAAACAAAGAAACTCTTCAACTTTATATTAATACTATAGATCCATCTGGAATGTCAACTAAGGTACCATTTTTTGAAGAAACTATACAGAAACCAACAACCAAATCGTGTTATATTTTGCACTGTAGTACGGAACTCTTTGTATGAGAGTCCGGCTCGCACTTGAACGCAATTTTGAGAATACGTACTTATGTATTCGTACGAAAATGCATAAGTACGAAAATTATTGCGAATAGTACAACCCGGAAAACACAATCAGACATTTGTAAGCATTTCCCTTATATAGAGAACCGATACTGTTAATAAACAAAATGGATTTGTATGGTGTCGATAGAATATCATCAGAATAGTTTTTATTATTATGTATTATGTATGGGTATTAAAATAATACATGTTCATAATTAAAAATTAACTTTTATCGTTTACTAGTCATCAATGCATCGCTGGCTTTGAATGAAACCATTTTCGTACCTTTCTTGAAGAGCCCCATGTCATAGCGTACTTGTCCAAAAGATGTGGATGGATCTTTATCAATTGGTGGTAGAACTCGTGTAATTCGACTGGGGAGGTACCACCGCTACTCTCATAATCCCCCGAGAAGCATTTTATTGTGTTGTTGGTTTGGAGAGGCGTGGTTGCTGGCTATACTTAAACGTGAGACAAACATCTTAGTCCTCAAGGGTAGCAACGACAACAACGACACAGGAAAACCTACTGTGGGGTAGAAGTATAGAAGGTATTATTTAAAAATATGTTACCGAAAGAATATGATCCATCACATTACCACACCCACCAGGCTCACGCCGACGAACTAACATGCTCAGATCTATAAACATTACATATCCTATCTAGTTTCAGTTTAAAAACAGGGTTACAACACACTGAAGTTGAGCGTCGCCACGCCAACAGCCGGTCTAACCTGACATTAGATGTTTCACATTAAAAATCCAAAGAGAATTTTTAAATTAAGTACACATAAAAATACACCCCATACAATACCAACCCAACCCGTACATCGTAAATATTGCCCACGATTTGCATAAGAAACGCTTCACACTTGACTGAATAATTTATACTATTTTTATGACGATCTCTAAGCTTTTCACTGTTCAAGTTTATATTGTATTATTTGTGTGTGTATTATTAGGGGAACAATAATTATATTTAGTGAATTACGCAGTTTTGATTTGATCCATGAGCTTTTAATAAAATTATGGTAATGGAACAGCTGATCTAAAGCTATGGGTATTTAATTTTTATACGCTATTTTCTCCGGGAAGCAATGCTTGTGTTTCAGTTTTGCAAAGCATTTGTGGTCAACTATTATATTATTTGTATTTACTAAGGGATGTCTCTTACTCAACCCCGTCAGGAAATGCGAACACGATTCTGATGGCGAAGGTACTAAATTAAATATCTCACTTCAAAGCTAAAGGCCCGGGTTCGTAGTTGTTTGTTTATAAGTCTATCAATCTGTACGAGGTCAATATAAAACTTTTACCCAGCAGTGGGATGATAAAGGTTAATGATTGGCGTTCGTATTTCCAAAAAATATTATTTGTATTATTCACCAATATTGAAAGTAATCCTAATTTTGACAACGTATGATTGCTTTCTTCCAACAACAAATTTGAAGCGTCATTTATAGATGAATGACATTTATAGAAAATCCAATATTTATTTAGTTGACACAAATTTGTTCTTTTTACACAACACTTACATTAATGTCATCCGTGTTTACATAAGACAACTAAAAGAGCTCAGTTTAATTTTTTATAGATTCTTTGCCAACATTCTAAGTCATATGTCTATATTTTAAAGCATTTTAGATACAATTTCTAAGGCAAGTCATATCAGTCAGTGAACACAATCGCACAAGTCACAATCCCAAGTTTCCTCATCACACCGCGGAACGGTTCCCATGCGAATACGCGCCGCACGTGCGATGCAATCTCTATTGTTTGAGCGTTTTTATCTTAATTAAATATCGCGATTCGAAGCTAAAGGTCCGAGTTCGTACTTGTTTGTTCATAAGAAAGACCACCAATCAGAATCTTGCCCAGCATTGGGATGATAAATATTCTTGATCAATGATGAAATAAACAATGCACGCTTTAAAATAAATTTCTAGTATATTTCACTTCAGTTGAAAATGTCTCAAAATTGGAACAACATTGAAAGGTCCACAACAACAACAACATTGTCAATAAAATCTTTGTAATGCAATTTTGTGTGTTTCGTTTACTCCTATTAATAGTTTGGGGATTAGAAGAACACAGTCGAGTAGAATACAATCGCACAAGCCACAATCCCAAGTTCTCGCATCCCACCGCGGAACGGTTCCTATGCGAAGGTACGCGCTACACGTGCGATGCAAATACTATGTTTGAGCGTTTTTATCTTAATTAAATATCTCTCGTCGAAGCTAAAAGTCCGAGTTCGTGGTTGTTTGTTTATGTAACTTTACGAATCTACACTAGGTCAATATAAAACTTTGGCCAGGAGAGGGACACTAAAGGTTCATGATTGTTGATAAAGATCATATTAATAATGCACAATGTTGAAAGTTGCCCTGTTTGGAACAATATAATATGTTTGCCGCCCTCAAAATAGCAGGAACACAATTCGTGTATCATTTTGTAGTAGTCAAGTAAGAAATGCAGATGCATTTCTTATGTCTACGAGTATAAACATAGACACGTTAAGTTATAAATTATAATCGGTTAACATATATGTCCATACCATATATATGACAACTGACTTGGCATAGCTGTATGTGTATTCTTACTTCATTCCGTGTCAACATAGGCTAAGGCAAATTCCGTACTATTTCTACACATTTTTAAATATTTACACATTTAAGGCACATTTTATATGACAGCCTTTTAGACACCATTTCTGTCATATCGATAAGTGAACACATTCACACAAGTCACAATCGCAAGTTTCCTCATCCCACCGCGGAACGGTTCCGATGCGAAGGTACGCGCCGCACGTGCGATGCAATCTCTATTGTTTGAGCGTTTTTATCTTAATTAAATATCTCGCGTCGAAGCTAAAGGTCCGAGTTCGTGGTTGTTTGTTTATAAGTCCAAAAGTCGTGATATCCGAGCTTGGATCCGATAATTCTCAAATTAGGTAAAGAGGGAAAATAATATTTGCCAGGTGGTAGAACTCGTTCAATTGAGGAGGTACTAGCGTCACCCTTATCATATTTCGTAAAGCAACTCCTGCGTTTCGGTTTTGGAAAGGTGTGGTTGCTGGCTATTCTTACCCACGAGGCGAAAATCTTAGTCCTCAGAGGTCAACACATCTGTGGTCAACTTCAGGTATGATTCAATCGTATTTAATGGGTGAATAAACGATAAAAAACATACCTATGAGACTTCTTTCCTGAAATCGTCAATTTTTTTCTTACCTTTGCACATAATACTTTATTTTACCGAAAATCAAATGTCAATTAGTTTACAATACGCGTATAACCTCTAAAACTGAATTAAAATCAGGCTTACACTTGATAGATATATATTTATAGTACATTTAGGTATTTCATCTTCACAGCCCATTACATTATTGTCTTGCTACTGGGCACGTATCTCCTCTTACTCTGAGAAGTGCGTATTGGTAGACTTTACACTCCCTTGACATTTTTTACAATCTCTCAAGCGTGTAGGCTTCACGATGTTTTCCTGCACCGAAGAACAAGAGATAATTTTATATACGCACATAATTAAAAAAAAACTAATTACTGCAAGGTGGTAGAACTCATATAGTTCAACCGGGGAGGTACCACCGGATATACTCACAAACGAGGCGAACATCTTAGTCCTTAAGGGTAGTAACGCATTTGTTGTCAACCTTGGGCCAGTCGTACTTGGGGATGACTACTAATGTCCATGGGCGGCAGTGACCACTTACCAGCAGGTGGACTGCATGCTCGTTTGCTACCTTTACACAATAAAAAAAATATGTAAAAATAAAAAGACGTGTTGATTTTGGTACTAATGATATTAATTAATCACCTACATAGTTACAAAAAACATAAATACAAGAAAAATAAAATTTATCATTGTCGTAATTATCTTTCAGTAAATACATTTTAATGAATCACCATAAATTAAATTAAATTGCGTTTTATTCTTACTTCGAGACACTTTCAATTAATACCTTAATTGGTTTTTCTATATACGAACACATTTATACAAATGGGTTAATTAATGTAATATTAATGAAGTATTAATTAATACTTATTTAGTTTGCTACTTGTATTTTTCCTTATGTTACCTTTTTTACTTAAATACCGTACCAATGATCATAGTTGCGCACCGTTAATCAAATTAATTACAAAAAAAATTAGTAACGGTAATAGTTACTAAAAAAATTAACTCCGTTAAACATTAAAGCGTTACATTTTGGAAGATTTAATGCAAGTTAACGTTTATCGTTAATTCGTTAATACAATGATAACATTCGCGTATTTTATATCGTCATGTAATCCGTTATACAATGATAATATTTATACATTTTTTATATCGTCGTTGTAATAATCTACTTATAAAAACTGTTGGTTTGGGCTCTGGATGTTAACAGGTTAGTAACCATAACACAAGTCGTGTATAATTGAAGTGTGTAATTTGAACATCTGGCATAATATGAATATTGCCCTTCATGAATATTAATTTAGTGTTGTTGTAGTAAAATGAAGACTTTTCGCGTACCTTTAACGACAACACAAAGGCTATGACGACAAAAATATTCAGCGACTTTACTCACGACTTATAGAGAGCGACTGAAATTAGTTTTTTTGGAAGAAAATGTTGTTTTTTTTTTCAATTTCCAACGACATATTTAAATTTTGCGCTCAACTAAGTTGGAGTTAGCAACACTGTTTGTCGGTAAGGCTTGGTAAATTGTAGGTACTGGATTAACGATTAACGAAATTGGGTAAATTTTACAAAACTTAACGAATCCGTTAACATTTTTTGAAGTTAACTTAAAGGTTAATTCGTTAGTCGAAATGTTAACTTCGTTAATTAACGATTAACGGATTAACGAGTTAATGCCCAGCCATGCCAATGACATATATGTAATGTCCATTAACTTCGCTTTTCCCAGGCTTCCTCAGCACTGGAGACCAGGCTGCGCCAGGCAATGCTGGGCTGAAGGACCAGGCCTTCGCGCTACAATGGGTGAAGGAGAATATCATCATGTTTGGAGGAAATCCTGACAGCATCACGTTGACCGGCTGCTCCGCTGGCGGCGCTAGTGTGCATTACCATTACCTTTCCTCTTGGTCAAAAGGTAAAATATTCTTCCACTAAGCAATAGGAGGTTATGGAACCCGTATTTTTGACAGGGAAGTATGGAGATGCGTGTTTACCTGGAGGCGTGGAGGGTGAATATCTTAGTGTTCAGGGGTTGCAACGCACCTGTTGTCAACCTCAGATATGATTTAATCTTACTTAGGTTGGTTACAAATGTCTAGCACACATACAGTATACAACAGCGACCACTAACCAATAGGCGAATTGCTCGTTTACTACCTTCTACCGCCATAAAAATACTTTCTACCATATCTAACAACCCACAGGCATAATGAAGCTATTATAAACTGAAATCCGGAAGATAATAGCACATTTTGAGGCTCGCTTGCGGAAACACAACTAACAAATAATAACAATTTAGTAATTTAATAACAATTTAGTATTTTACGGTACAAACAAAGGTAATCGTAATGTAGTGGTATAGAAACAATTTAGGACATCCATACTAATAACATAAATTTATAGTTTGTTTGTTTGGCTGATCGCGCTAATCTCAGAAACTACTGGTTCGAATTGAAAAAAAATTTTAGTGTTGGATGGTCTATTTATTGAGGAAGGCTATAGGGTATATTAATAATACAATATTGAGAGATACTCTCCTACTAAACACGGAAGCTTTTCAAAGCGCCTGATTATTTATCTATAGCAATATTTGTAACTTGCATACTTACCGAAACTATCGAATTGATTTTATTGAAATTTCGCACAGATACGTAAATTAGGCCAACATGGAATTTAGGCTACATTTTATTTCAATTAATATCCTCATTTTTTAGATCGGCAAGACAACGTCTGCCATGACGCCTAGTCGTGATGTAAAATAAGATATCTCCTGACACATCTTACATTTTGTTAAACTGAAACTCAATGGACTATATCGCCATCGCATTTACCAAATTAACTGCAATATTTTTAAAACCTCTAATACAACTTAAAACGAATTCTTTTTACAATAAAATTTTAACATGCATAATCTTTTCAGACATATTTCACAGAGGCATAGCGTTCAGTGGAGCGTCTTTCACTCCATGGTCGCATGCAACGAAGCCGGTACAGAAGGCGAAGACCCTGGCTACCATCGTCGGCTGCCCCACCGCCAACACCCACGACATGGTGGACTGTCTCCGCTACAGACCCGCTGAAGTCATCGTCAATGCTCAGATTGAGATGTTTGTCAGTATTAGTTTAGATAACATGTTGGGAACTTTTAATTTAGCAATTGTCAGCAATTGTCAGCAAGCGTTTGAACTTGTGTAGTTTAACCGGGGAGGTACCACCGCCACCATCATAATCCTCGTAAAGTACTTCTTGTGTTTCGGTTTGGAGAGGACTTGTTATCGACTATTCTTATACGCCAGGTGAACATCTTAGTCCTAATGGATAGCAACGCATCTGTAGTCAACCTCAGGTACGATTCAATCGTACTTGGGGATCTTTGCTAATGTCCATAGGCGGCCGATGTCCATGACCACTCACCATCAGATGATCAGACTGCGTACTCGTTTCTTACCTTTATGTAATTAAAAGTAAAAAGTGGCACTATAACTTTACTTACTAAACTTTTTCTTTATAATATTCGAAAGATCAAGAGATATTTAACGATACGTCGTTCTTCAAAATCCCTGAAGCCGCAGGGTTGTAGCTAATTATAAAGTCGAAGTAACTTTGAGAGTTTGCATGATTTACAAAATTCAAAGTAACTTTGGCGAATCAAAGTTTTCACACCTCATTACTTAATAATAAGGACTTTATGTTCTTACCTCATTATAAAATATTTCAGCTGTTATCTTTTGAGTACCAGTTTTACTAGAAAGCGGCAACGGTGTCAGAAAGTTTTCTTCTCGTAACACAAAACGTAGAGGCATACTGCAAGGTTCCACACTTGGACATGTACTATTAAAAGCCATACAGTAAAGTAAAAATGTGTGTGTAACAGATTTTCTTTCTAAAGTGTCGAGAGTTTTTTTACCATTATATTTTATTTCAATTAATATCCTCATTTTTTAGATCGGCAAGACAACGTCTGCCATGACGCCTAGTCGTGATGTAAAATAAGATATCTCCTGACACATCTTACATTTTGTTAAACTGAAACTCAATGGACTATATCGCCATCGCATTTACCAAATTAACTGCAATATTTTTAAAACCTCTAATACAACTTAAAACGAATTCTTTTTACCATTCATTTTAGCCATACAGTAAAGTAAAAATGTGTGTGTAACAGATTTTCTTTCTTAAGTGTCGAGAGTTTTTTTACCATTATACCTGTACATAACGATGAATACAAACTTTGTAGCTGTTAGTTAAAGTTGCAAGGAAAATAGTAAAAGCAATGATTTTATTTTCCCATACAAAGTACCTGAAAAAAAAGTGATTTATTTGACTTATTATTTGATTCTAAGGCGGTACGAAATTCACCAGGCCAACTTGTTGAATCTAAAAAAAGAAATAATGCATTTATGATATCATATTCATTTACCCGACGTACAACTTTACATTTACATTCAAATGTTGTAGAAGAAATATATGCCGTCATACATTGTGCACGTGGACTGTTGTGAAGTAGTTTTAACCTAACTTGGAAAGAAGAAAATGCTCATTGGAAGTTTGTAAGAATATATATATATATATCCTTTGTGTATCCCCAGGACTGGAAAGTGCACCTCTTCACCCCCTTCACGCCTACAATAGAGCCTGCTGATACGAAGGCAGCCTTTTTGACTAAGCACCCGTATCACGCGGTGTTGGACGGCAGCATGGCCAGTCTGCCACTCATCACCTCCATTACTTCTGAAGAAGGATTGTATCCTGCAGCAGGTAGGATACGCTGGATGGGCAATTAATGATGAAGCATAAATAATTTTTACATCTACTGCAACAATATTTTAATCGAATGTAGCCAGCCAATTATGGTAGTTAATTGAGATGTCGAATTTTAAAATAATTAAGTTTACAGTTTTATAATTTATTTATATAATATATCTATAACCTCAGATTTCAGAGCCTGAGAGCCTAAAAAGCCGTTCGGGGATAACAGTTTCACAAACGCAAACAAACGTTCACGCACACAAGGAAACAAACATGCATGCGCATACCCACGTGCACACAGACATACGCACGCCCGCACGCACGCAAACACGCACGCACACAGACACATAAAAATGTGCAAGTAAAGAATTTTATAGGCAAGATATTAAAATAGTAACTTTTCCAACCCAACAGTATACCAGACAGACCCGACCCTCCTCCCGGAGCTGGAGTCCCGATGGGAGCACCTCGCAAGCAACATCTTCGAGTACAACGACACGCTACCACTGCACCTGCGTCCTGCCGTTGCAGCCAAGATCAAGCAGAAATACTTCGATGGAAAAGCCATTAGCCAGGAGACGTTCAAACAGCTGGTTCAGGTAATAATCTTCTTCCTATATGTATGTAAAAATGAAATGACCTTTGTTAACCTTGCCAAAACTCGAGAACGGCTGAATCGATTTGGCTGATTTTGCTTTTGAAATATTAGTAGAAGTCCAAGGAAGGTTTCAAAGGTGAGAAAATGTGAAGAAATTGTAATTAAAAGTAGTAAAAGCAATTTAATTTTCCCATACAAACTGTTCGTATCTGTCAAACAGGGTGTGTTCAGAAAGTCAATAATTTGCAAGCTTAGACAATAAAATATTAAAATAAACACAATAAATGATATTTCGCCATATGATTTAATGATAGTTTGTGCTATTTAACGACATAGCCACTATATTTTAACTGTTTGGTCTATCATTTACACTTTTATTTTAGTTTCCCTGTTATTTTTTAGTTATTTAATACTGAGGCGGTACGAAGTTCGCCGGGTCAGCTAGTATAAAATAATTAACAAATAACCGTTTCTATGCTCATAGCCCCACACTAGGACATTCCCTGTTCGGATCCCTCGCGGGTGCTATGGTATGGACACATACTAGACGAAGGCACAAACACTCAGACCCAGAACAGAATCCCAAATTCATCATTCAAATGTCTGGCCTACAATCGAACCGGGACCGTCTATGCATCAAAGCGTTTTTGTGACCGCTGCAATTTAATTGTGCAAAGGTAGCAAATGAGCGTACAGTCCACCTAATGGTAAGTAGTCACGACCACCCGCGGAAAATTGTTATCAACTTCAATGGTAATTAACATTGACCACAGATGCATTGCTAACCCTGAGGAGTAACATGTTGACTTTGTGTGTATGTATAGACGGAAGCAAGTAAGTATAAAAATAATAAAAAAAAAACAAAATGAGATAATAACAGTAAACCAATAGTAATAGCTTTAAAAAGTAAGTAACAAAAGTTGTCTTTAGAGTTAAAATAAATGTTAAGTACAACAATTAAATACTTATTTATTTTTCCGCTTAACGTTTTGAATAACATAAACTTGTCTTCAATGATAAATAAATTATGCAGTAAATGAGTCTGTTTTCAGCCTTATTACTGTAATTTTATAAAACTGATTATTCGTAGGTATAGCCTTTCTCAGTGTAAATTTTGAAAAAAGTACATTGTACTCGTAGATATACTCGTAGTAACAATAACGTGACAATTTCCGCAATTTTAAAGATTTATCTAAACTACTTGGTGATACATTTAAAGTTACTTTCAAATGCTTTGAACTGATTATCGTAAATAATTACATCGGAAAAATTAAGCAAAGAGAAGTTATGGTCTCTGGCTAATGTGAAATATTGATAACCTTTTTACAGAAAATATTCATTTAAGCTTATTAAAGCAAACAATATGATAATCAATAACCAAATATTTTTTTTCTATCTATCTATACATATAATAAAGCTAAAGAGGGTCGAAAGTCTGTACATGGAATATATTTAAAAAAAAGTTAGCTGGGGATACTTAGGATCGATAACAGAACACGTTCC
>DWNR01004618.1:0-10733 GCA_018250455.1 Polygonus leo
CCGGTAGCGAGGTGCTTCCGCCAGCACACGCTTCCGCAGCATAACAATATCTGCCACATCGCATCGCCGACAGATAGTGCTTGGAAACTGTGTCACTCTCAAATTGAGTGCAAAATCGGATTCGATGTTTCTGTGTTTTGGAATGAACGTGGAATTAATTTGAGAGGCGAGAATTTGGGGATGCTCTATTCATTTTGTGCTCATTTAGATGAATTACTATCAGTAACACGAGAAGTAAGTAATAATTATTTTATATTACAAAAAAAGAAGTTAGGCTTACATAAAGTTCACAGAAATCCTGAATTGCTTGAGGCCTCCTAAAAATAGAATATTTTATTCGAAAGATAATCTTTGTCAAAATTATTTATATACCTAACTCAATAAGTGAAGGTCTACGAGGTATTAAACATTTATTAAAATTAATTTAACGTAGTCAAAAATAAACTTGAATGTGTACTCTTCTATACGGAAGTAATTTTCTATACGGGAAGCCTTGATCCGTATAATCCGTCAATTTACTTACCACTTTGCTACCTAATTACTTTGAGCAGAGTTTAACCGGTGGTAATTTATTTCATTTCAATATAGTCATTTTCTTAGCAGTGTTCGTGCCTCTTAAAATACATAACAACGCTTCCACAGCATAACAATTTCTGTCACATCGCATTGCTGACAGATGGATGGAAATTGTGTCACTCTTAAATTGAATGCTAAATCGGATTCTATGTTTCTGTGTTTTAGAATGAACCTAAATGAATTTGATAGGCGAGAATTCGAGTATCTTACAGAGTACTTAATTCATTCTGTACTCATTTAGAAAGTCAATAATTCTTATTATATGTTACAAAAATACATACTAACCACGACTCTAGACCTTAGAAATCCTGAATTGCTTGAGGCCCAAAAAGTATGATTTGATTCCAAATAAAATCTTTATCAAAGTTAATTATGTACCTATCTCAACAAATAAAGATCTGTAAAACATTTGTCACAATGAATTTAACGTAATTAAAAATAAAGTTGAATGTTACTCTTGTTTCCTCTTGGAAGTAATTTTCTGCACGTGAAGTCTAGAAACTTTCTTTTTAATCCATAAATTTACTTACCACTTAGGTAACTAATTACTTTGAACAGAGTTTAACTGGTAGTACAGCAAAAGTTTTCGATTCTTTGCTTTTATTTTATAAACTAGTTGTGCCCGCGGTTCCGCCCGCTACCCCTCCTATTAAGGGTTGAATTTTTATGGCCTAAATCCTGGCCGGGGGTCTTCTCGACAGATTAGTCAAGTTTGCAACAAAATCCGTTTAGTCGTTTTTACGTGATGTGCGGTCAAATAAACAGGCAAACAGACAAACAGACAAACATTCTAAAAACTGTTGAAACGTGTTCTGTTATCGATTCTATTTTTCGTAGCCAATGCCATGTACAGACTTTCGACCGTCTTTAGCTTTATTATATGTATTATTATATTATTATTATATGTATAGAAGATAATCGTAGCGGTAAGTTGAACTAGTCATCTGATGTAAAGGAGTCACCGTCGCCTTTGGTTTATGCTTGCAACAGTAGAGAACACTCTAACTCGTCGCTGCCTCTTAAATACTCTTTTTACACCTTTTTCAAAGCCCCATGTCGTAACGTTCCGGGAATACCTTAATTAATCGCGAGAAAAGCTAGAGCTACGCTGAAGTGGGCACGTCTCTATCATTGATCATGACAATTGAAACACGTATATATACCACATTTCTATTACGTCTGAACATTTTGTAACTAATAGGTAAAATTATCTTACATACTTAGTTATCACGTATACTTATATGAACATGTAAAATTAAAAAGTTGGAAGTAAAAAAAATATTTTGAAACCATAAATATATAAATTTTCTTTACACCTAATGTTCCTAACAACCTGTTTTCTTTCGTCGGTTATTAACATGTTTATTTGTAGAGTACAAAGGCGTTGCTGAGTGAAAATAACATAACAAACAAATTTCCATATTGTCAATTAAATTAAATTTACGTGCCCTTACCGTTTATCTGCATAAAATGGATAACTTCTGTGCGCCTTTATTACGCAAGATTAAAACGTCGCAACATATTAGCCGAGCCTATATGTTGCGACAGCTCTTTTAAAAAACAACTGTAGGCACTCATATATCCAAAGAGCAATAGAGGACGTGACAATTTGGGCTGACAAATCATGTTGTTATGATTTAAAATCCAGGCTTAAGCTGCGGAACAACAGATTGCGGGCAAAGTGGTCTCGCTCCCGAAGGACTCGACGCTCGTTATCGTCGCTTGTGTTTGTTTACGTGACTCGGGATCCGGGATTCGCCACCTAAATGTATTTGTTGTTCAATTTGTACTTAAGATATAATGACGTTCTATCAAGAGCAGATTGTTTGCAGCAATATGTTTTATTTATCTATTTAGAACAATTAATCGTCTACTGCTACCTAATACTGACACAAATTTGAACCGTGATATTCAAAGTTTGACACCAATAATATCACAGGGTCTGCTTTACTAGCATTTAATTACATAAAATACATAATAATACAATACACACACACACATCTTCACGCCAAATCCCTAACGGGATAGGCAGAGAGTGTGGAGTGTCAAACGGCACGGTTCTGGCATGCTTGCCTAGCTTCTTCCACTTTCATAACTCTCCTCATACAAACACGCCGATTTCGGAGACTCTTGACACCTCCTTCAGACAGCACACGATCAATTTGATCATGAAATGTCAGTCTGGGTCTCCCTCGGTATCTACATCCATCCACATTCGCATTGTATATCTGTTTTGGTAACAATAACACAATATTTAATGCAATTGCAAGTTCACATGGAATTTTATCGTCGTCATTTTTGGACTGATGACCAGGAAATGGGATGCAATAACATGATCAATCTCGATTAACTCTATGAATCAGTGCGCAATCAAATACATAGAAGATTGCTTTTAAATCAACCACACGACAGCATTGAACTGGATGGAGCTCGTTATCCCCGCTTGTATCTATTCACTCTAAAAAATTACTTTTGTGCTGGAAGAGCGAGATTTAGGAGATGATAATAATAATTATTTTAGAATTAAATATTTTTTATACCTAAAAAGACAAAAAAAATATTAAAAATAGTAAAAATGAATACAATAAAACAAATTGAATGGTGAGTATTACGTCACGATTGTGTAAAACCAGAAGTATTCAATATGGCTTATTTCAATTGGATTATATTTATAAAAAGCATATTTAAGAAAAAAATGTTGTGAACGGTATTCAAAATAATTTTCTAAATCCACAATGTTATGTCTATATTACTTTATATTACTAACCCTAACACACCCATCACACTAACATGCCCATCATAACGCAATTATCATTCTCACACAGTAACAAAAAGAAATTTTAAAAACTTTACATTTAGTGAAAATCTTTTCCCTTTCAATTAATTAAGACGGGAAGGAGCGGCTGAATAAACGAAAGTGAGATTTCACTTAGGCGTTCTCGTATAGTCAATCTGTGGATCGCAATTTAATATTAAATTTCATTCAATTTTCATGACCTTGGCAGTTCTTATATGTTTACTTAGTTATACAATATTAATATAGGTACTATAATGATTAAATACTAGTTGAATAAATTTTCGCTGTGGTCGAGTCGAATACATTTTATTGGATAATAATATTCACACAAATCACACTGATTACAATTGACTTTTTTCGCAATTATATATGTTCTTTTTAATCATAGAGAGAAAAGATGTAGTAGTAAAAATAAGAAAACTGCAATGCTACAATTTTAACAAGATGTAAGTAAGTTTAATATGAAAGAAGGATATAGGTTACAAATTTATACATTACAATAAAGCTAATTTTGAGAGTTTTTGTTACTTAATCACTTCACATATTTTATATTAAGTAAGCAGACAGGACGTGGTTAAATTCACTAAAAATGACTAGAAAGTAAAAATAAAAAATTGTTACAATTTAAACTCTACATCAAATCACATCAACATCGAAAAACTTTATCAAATTCAATCAAGTATCGGTAACATACTTTCATTAAACATGAAATCAAGACAACTTCGTCCAAGATTTCGTTTGAATTGTAAATTTCTGTTCATTTCGTTTCGTTTAAAGATGCTTACTGTTGATTTCTTTATTTAAACGAAATTAGACCCTTTGTAAAATCACATTGAACTTTTAACGATTCTTTAGGGTGAATGTTTGAAATGTTAACATTGTTAATGCACGAAAATCTTTTGTCCTCTTTTTTAAAGCTTTTTAAGATTAGGACTATGTAATAATTGTTCTTTGTACAACTTTTAAATAATTCTCGGAATTCATTCGGTTCTTTTTGGTAAAGTACATGCAATATTACTTATAGATACATAATGTCTCATCAATATAAACCAATTTTAATTGTATATATTCTGTTGAATAGATACATTAAGTATGGTTCCGTTTTAATTATTCCTTATTACTAATAATGAGAAATAGTTTTATCAGTAAGTAATAAGTAAAAGTTATTTATCGGCGCCCATAGACATTTCTGAAAAAAACTAAGCAATTATAATTGAAGTTATATCTGAGCGTTCTTCAACGAACTACAAATGCGTTGTCTCAGCTATATAAACTCATTGTCGTTAACAAAATTATAATCAAGAATAATAGTTATTTTTATTGTATTATTGGGACTAAAATAAACTTGTTACTCTTTATTGTAAATATACTTAAATAAATATAATATATTACCACATAATTTTATTGAGGTCATAAAGAAAAATAAAAAGAGGAACTTACAATACATTACCATCTTCCAATGCTGAGGTTCCTCCATCTCTGACGTAGAGATAAATGGACCCGCTGGAAACTTTTATTCCTGTTATGGAAAGCCTTGTAACAGCTTGCATTTATTACGTGAAATATTTAGATAGGGGTGTTGTGCTTTCTTGAATATTTCGTGATCTCCTGTTAAAATATAAGGCGTATGCGGGAACCTTTGTTATGGAGATTGGGCGGGCGGTATTAAATAATAGACTAGCTAGGATCCGTCGTAAAACTGAGCGTTTCAATGTGACGTAGGCGTGAAACTTTATTGTTATATTCAAGAGTTCATAGCTTCTGCAAAGGCAAATGTAAGTAGGGGTTTATAATAAATTATACTTTAAGCCCGTAAAGGTTTGGATGACTTTGTTCTCTTTAACGTACCTAAGTATACTCATATATTCAGATAACACAAAACTGTAGTTATTTTTGGTTTTCCAAGTAAATAAACCAAGTTTACGTAAATACGCTTTTCAATCATTGTTGACTTGGTGGCCAAAGGGTCACACATAAAAGGTCTTCAAGACCCTTCATGTGTAAAAACAGTCACGTACTCTCATTTGTGCGTAACTCAATAGGGTTGTAGACAATTCACAGGAATTGGGTTAAATCGATAGCGGTGTTGTTATAAATACGTAAAAAATAAAGATTCGTATTTATTATTCACTTATACTTTTTTATTTTCATTATGCAATCAATTTGGCGTGTATTTTCTAAATATCTGATATTATGGTTAGTAGCTTAAAGATAAATATAAATAACTAGCTTTTGCCAGCGACTTCGTACGCATAGAAGTCGAAACCCTTTGGGGATAGAATTTCGAAAAATCCTTTCTTAGTGCTCACTTAGATCATGTAAGGAACCCCTGTACCAAATTTCAAGTTTCTAGGTACAGTAGTTTCGGCTGTGCGTAGATATATCAGTCAGTTAATCAGTTTTGCCTTTTATATATATATATATAATATAGATTTGATTTATCCTTTTGAGTTATATTAAATACACGGGGTTTTAAAATAATATACAATCAAATATATTGTCGGTTGTAATGTAAGTTTCTTCATTACTTTTTAAGTAAACACGTAAATTTTTACTTATTCTTTACATAACTCAGTTTGACACATTACTTTGATAATGGGTATTTTAATGTTATTGATTTATAAGAAATACACAGAAATATTTTAGTTAAATTCTTTATTCAGTAAACACATACATTGTTTATCATTAACTGTAGTTAATTTGACAATGATTTTGGAATACAATACGCTAAATAATGGAATCTTAATGTCACACGCTAAACCAAATATTTGGCTTAATATTTGGTCAAAATGATATTGTCTTGGATCTTAACATCCCAATCACATATACGCTACAATTTTAAACAATAAATTTTATGACATTTTAATGGAAAGCTATATGTAATTAATGGACTACATAGAACGTCTATTGTAAAGTTAAAACTTACCTAGTATAATATGACGTGAGTAGCGCATAACTTTGGTACATAAACATCCAGTAGTATCTACGTATACACTTGGCGATCTTGTATCAAATTTCTAAATTATTTAATAGATATTAATACTTTTACGTAGTGTAGGACCGGGAAAGAAATGCTGATTTGTCTTGGCTTTCAAAATACACTTGTATATTGTACGAGTAAATAAATTAGGAGCAATAGCTACATCAAATACTGTTATCGAAAAACTGAGGTATACAATAAGGCTCAGGCAAACGACAAGCAGCATTTCATTCCAGAATAAGTTTACAGCATCAAGACATTTCCTTGAAAAATGATCAGTCGCTTTTAAGTAATCGCTACTAAAATATACCACAACTATAACCAACTAGAATAACTTACATAAATTATTTACATGTACTTAATGAATATTTCTGACAGTCGCAAATGTACCGCAATTTATAAGCACATTCATTCCTATATACACAATTAAAATTAATTTATCATTTTCTTCCAGTTGAAAATATTTTCAATAAATAGTCCCATAAAGTCATCTTCTATATACGAATTACATAAATTAAACTAATAAAATTGTATGAAAACATACGACACATATTTCTATGAAATATTTAAAAAACCTTTCAAAATAGAATTCAATGAACTACTCACAAAGACATTCCTAATTAAATATTTTAATAGGTAACATTCATAAATTTAAAATACTCGTATAGTTCAAAATATGTTTTATAATGATATAAATATGGAATGTATTTCTGTAATAAACTAAAATGTATAAAACTCATTTAGAAAGAGATTTTAGATTTTTTAAATAAGAATATATACATATGTATGTATTTTGAAAGAAAGGCACACCAAACTACTTTGTAAATATTATATTATATAGAATATCAAATCACCAAAATTACTCTAAAATTATTTTAAAGTGATTCATAATACGATTGTCTAAACCGAAAATTTTAAAAAGCTTATTACGTCGCGAACTGTAAACGTTTAAAATGTTAAAAACATTTTTTTATAAACAAGCACTAAAGTGTTTCATATTTTCCTTTAATTTGCTTAAATACTAAGAGATTTATTTCTTTCAAACAATTAAGAATACTTATTTCATAATATGAAACCTACCTAACTTTATTGTAGGTGTGTCAATAGCGATTTATCTTACTACTCAGCACATTTACATAATGCTTAATACGAATAACTTTCATACGAATATTTATTTTCACCGCCTATATTATTAAACATAGCCTAACGTTATATTATATCAAAACTGGATATACTTCATAGCAAAAACCGCAACTACTTTATTAGTGTTTTACAAATGAAACCTATAATCTATGATTTACCGAATTTGGAAAATCACTGGCAGTGACTTGTATTTTTATTTTAATATGTATCAGTACCTATATAAGAAATTAAATGTTGGGGATCTAAAAGAAATATACAACCAAACATTTTTGGTAACTATTTAATAACTTATAAGTTTTAAATATTTTTTACATTTATCAATCATTCATGAAATATTAATGAAATGGTCATTACCTTTACGTACAGTTTTAAACAATGTCTTTTGATATAAAAAAAATAATTCGACTTGTAAACATGACATAGCAAAGGGATGTTATGTTATGAATAAGATTAATGACATCAAAAGTACGTTTGAGTTGTAAATAAAGTTTCGTTAAAACTATGTTTTTATTCACGTTTAGGTGGTACGACGTATTTTCGTAAATATCAAATATTTTGCTAATTAAAATTTATTTATATACTCGGACACATTAGCCATAATTTTCTGTTTAAAAAATGTTAGCCGTTTTTAAATGCCAATGTTAAAATGTTAATATCACCCACGCGAATTGCAACAATAAGGTAGATTAGGTAGAGCTTAGAATATATTATGTCTCGTTCCTTCCTTCGTTAAGCATTATCAGAACAGTCATAACTCAGGTTTTATGATTGTGTAATGAAACATCACAACTAATTATTCCGCGTCATTCAGTGTGGATGAACATTTCTCGTATCGACATACTCGTAGCCCGCGGGGATTGTTGTTCGATGAATAATAACGACGCTGAATCAATCACGGCCCGTCCGTGTACCTATTTCGTATTGTACGCATCGCAGATTAACGGCACATTTCATAAAGCCAGATTATACTTAAGGATATTGGATTTTTGATTTGATTCAAATGCTCCTTTTCGGAAAAGTATATTTTTAAGACATTGTCATGCAAACAAAACGTATACTTACGCTTATGATTGACGAGGACGTGAATGAGCGTGTTGTTTTCAAGAGTCGAAAATCATACATACTCGTAAAGTACAGTACGCATCTTGAAAGTAAGTAGAAGAACACACATTGTACGCATGGATACATCTATATTATCAACCAAAGATTTCGTAAATTTAACGATATTCCATCACTACTTTAACATCAATTTCAAATCAACCATTGCATATATAAGCTACGTTATAATGATTGTAACTGGGGCTTTATCTATTGCAATTGCTTTACCACCGAAGACAACATTGAAACTGGAACTTTAATTTCATTTAATCTTCCAAAATCCGAACAAAAGCAAAGGAAATGAGAAACAGAAAGAATGTGTATGCGGTGTGTGTTCTGTCAGCACCGCCGGTGGCTCTAATATCGCTCTCGAGTACAAAGGGTTCATCTATGACGTGAATGATTCCGTTTGTACACTCCACGTCGGGCCTGAACACGTGGATCCAGTGTCCGTTCCACTCCACGTAGTAATCTGTCAAACAATTGTTCCGATGAGTGAGTTTATGTCCAAATATCATTACCAAACAGACTGACGATCGCATTGTTTCTGCAATTCCATCATACCTGCTACGTTTTATGTTGTATGTAGAAATGGTTTTACACTTTAGTATTAATATACCTAAATTATAATATTCTCCATATATCACAAGGATGTATATATTAACTATTGTATCATTTATGTCCAATATAGTTAAACTATGTTGAATTGAATCAAGTGAACTGTAGATTGTTAAAGTATTTAATTTACTTGTGTATTACATACAAAAAAACTATTAATGACAATATGATATGTGAACACAAATATACCTATATCTAAGAAAAGAAACGCATATTAAAATGCAACTAATCTAAAATCCTACCAATCTTACTTACCATTTGGCTTAAAATATGTGAAAGTACTTAATATTAAAGAAAATGTAAGTTATACGCCAAGACCAACTATACTAATTGAATTTTAAAAGAAAACTAAACTTACTCTTATCGGATTCTTTGACGCGCAGTCTGAGAGGGTCACGGGATGTCGGCAAGACGAAAGGATGAGTCTCATTGGCAAGGAGCTTCAGATCAGACACTGTGTAGTACCGACTGGCTCTGATCACATGGCGCTCTAGAATTTGTTTTGTCTGGAAATTATATAAACACTCAATAACTGTGATGTAGGTCAGAGAACATAAATACAAGAATCTTAAAATAATCTAGTCTGTGATTATAATATTACATTAAACTTGAATACTGAAATTCCAATAAATGTTCGAAGTTCAGAAGAATATATTAAGAGAATAATGGGGAATAATTTTACTAGAGTACTGTTTCGATTACATCTAAATTTGGCACAGAAATAGAAATCACCTTGTATTATTTTATTTTGTTTCTCTCTAATAATACTTACATAGTAACCGAAGTCTTGCTTATACAATGCTTTGAAAGCAGAAGGGTGCCGTATCTGGAATTTGAGCCAAGCGTGATCTCGTGGCACGAAGTAGGTGTACCGGTGTTCCATATCATTCAGTTGATGATTAAACATCTGACGTTTTCCAAGATTGTAAGTAATGCTACAAGAAAAAAATATTAATGTTTTTAAACATACTAATTTTGCTTTTTTTGTCTTAAGGTAGGAAACGAGCATGCAGTCCACCTGATGGTAAATAGTCACTCCGGCCTATGGCCATTAGTGATCGTCCCCGAGTGCGATTAAATCGTACTTGAGGTTGACCACAGTTGCGTTGCTACCCTTGAGGACTAAAATGTGTAAAATGCCTCGTGTTTAAGTATAACCGCTTCTCCAAACCGAAACACAATAAATTGCTTCAAGGAGGATTATGAGGGCGGCGGTGGTGCCTCCCCGAACGATGATTATTTAGAAAATTAAAGATATAAAAATTCTCCTGTCACAGTTGCCATACTCCTTGAATGGCTTGACCGTTTTTTATGAAATTTTATATGTATACTCGTATTCAGTATGTCTGAGAATCTATTTTTCATACCTGTAAGTGATAAGGGTGGCCCACCCCAAACATTTATTTTTATTTTTTGGCCATTTTTTTTTAAATTTTTATTCCAAAACTAGCTGTGCCCGCAGCTCCGCCCGCTACCCCTTCTTTTAGGGGTTGAATTTTTATGGCCTAAAACACGGCCGGG
>DWNR01004619.1:0-10733 GCA_018250455.1 Polygonus leo
AAAAATTAGTACGCAATAACGTATAAAATATGTTTACTTTCGAATTTCACTGTAACGATAAGACTTTTTTATCCTATAAAAGAGCAATCATATAGTGTCAAAGCAAACGACCATGCAGTCCACCTGATGATAACTCTACCGCCCATGGACATAAGTATTCATCCCCGAGTACGATCGAATTTTACTTGAGGTTGACCTAAGTTGCGTTGCTACCCTTGAGGACTAAGAAGTTCGCCTCGTATGTTAGTACAGCCAGCAACAACGCCTCTCCAAACCGAAACACAATAAATAGCTATATAAGGTGTCTATGGTTATTGCAATGGAGTTCCAACCAGTAACTTCATTCCCTATTATAGCAAATAACGACCATGAAACCCTCGCCTCACCTACAACTGTATGTTGACATTGCACGATTAATTGCACGTTTATCGCGTTTCACTTTCGAAAACGGATGTGCAAACGGACAAAAGACGAAGACCACGCTCCACTGCAGGCCACCGTCGCGTGATTCCCCCATCACTTCATTGTTTACACAGCCATTATTCACTTAATGAGACCTCTAATGGACCCTTCGTGACGCTGTAATTAATACGCGCCTACCAAGACATTCGCGGTTCTAACACTTCGCCATATCCTCAATACATTGCCAGTTTTGTAGCAACAGGTTTTATATCACGTAAATGTATCTCTCAATGCAGTGTGTGCGCAATTAATTACCCAGAAATCTGTCAGCAAATTTAAATTAGCATTCACACGGATACATAGCTTATGATTTTGTTTGTCTAATCATACAACCTAAAACTAACCCAATGATCATAACGTTAAATGTCAAAGTAGCGTGAATCGTTTTAATTGCCCTTTGTTGGCCGGATCTAAAGGTACGGTCTCAGATACATTAAGACAAGTACGTTTTGTGGGACAGCAATGGCGGCTACTAATTACACCTGTTTCGTACGCCTCTCGCTAATAATCAGTTGCGTCAAACAAACTTTAATTGCCGCCTTTATCGCAATTACACGCATCCGTAGTTCGAGGGCAACCGCGTGATAACAGATTTCTCTTCTGACCCGAGATGGAAATTTAATTGAAATTAACTCCCCGACTAAGAGATCCGACCTCGAAATGTGTCTTACCGCAGCTTAGAATGGAGTTTTTTGCATAATTAATACCTGCAAAGTGCTATTGACACGTTCCTATTGTTACTGGAAATGAAAACCTTCGATTGGTTTGTTGAAAAAATCGTCAGTCAACAATAACAATGGTCGCGAATTTGTCATTACCGCGGAACGTGACTGTAACCCAAACAGAGGGCCGGTGCCACGCATGTCTCGTTTATTTTAATATCACCCTGATTTTTTACTCTTTCATCTAAGAATAAGAAAAATGTACAGATTTCGCGTTGAGAAACAGTGACGTCTACATATTTTTAAACTCATTTTTGATAACGTAAAAAAATTATGTTTTTCTAAAATTTAATCATAATTATTGATACATAGATTGTACTTAAATGTATAGCTGTATGTATGCCTCTAGTGTAATAAAAATAACACAACAACATAATATTTACCTGTCGTAAATATCTTAAGTATTTTCAATTTTATGTCTTGTTATATAAAAATATACTTCTACCCAAAAATGCATACATAGATTCCAAACGACTTACTTCCACAAGCTGTAATATTTATTACAACCTCAATCAAAATAATCAACTGAATATTACCAATATTAACACACAGTAAACATACGGAGTTTGTACACGTCTGATCCAAAAGTTCCACAAATTTGCTTTAACCCGTCGTCTACATATTTTCTATATTCCATGTAATTCACGTTTTTAGTAACTCTTTTTGCGATCGGGACGCGACGTGACGCCTTCGTCCGACTTTTCAGTTACCTGATAAATAATAATCGGCCAATATTTTGTGAAACCTTCGCCAAACGTACGTGGATTATCATAATATTATAAAACCTTGATGTTTGGTCACGGTGTACTGGGAAGGTCTATCCGAGACAAGCATACTACGCATATAGCAAACTTTAGATTCAACCATCCTTTATCATATTTTTGTATTATATGCCCATTTTAATGTATAAGATGTATGATATTGCAAATTTTTGATCTAGAAATCCGTATAGTATGAGAGACAGCGATCGTATATTAAAAATAAAAATCAGAAATAAAATAAAAAACGGATTAGTAGATACGATGCTAATTTTTTTTCTACTGGAAATTTACAGAATTTTGAAAATATCAAGCAATAAGAAGTGACTTTTCGTACTCTCTCAATATTATTTCTTTTAAATACATATATAAATAAATAATATTGGCTTTTATCTCGATAAGTACTCAAAAATAATGTAAAATAAGTAATTCCATATCTGAACATTATGTCTGTTTTGCAGATCCTCACACTTCATAATTTTTACTTTATTAATTGGTTGTACTGACTTTTCATTTTCTTTGTTTCATGTACCCTCCTATGACGGCAATAAATAGTATGAGTAGGTATAAAATTTATTACACAACCACCGATTACTTGCCACCGTGACTTGTAATGTAATAAATAATTAAATTTGCCCACTTACTTGTATTCGTTATGTCCTCATATGGCGGTAAGGATTGATGTAGGGTTAACTTGCTGTTTATGGTTAGATTAAAATAATGTGAAATGAGTACACATGAATTTATTAACATTGTTTACTACTCAAGTGATCGAATCAATGTCTGATATATTTACTGGTCCAGCACCCAGGACGTATGTAGATTTACTTCCTCAGTTTACAAAGGTAACATGTTTGACACAGTTTCACAATATTTTCAATCTTAGTTCATAGATTTAAAGGTCAATATTGTGTGAACTATATTTATTCGCTTTTGTGGTTTGAATATAAACTAAAGTGATCAATGATGTAAAATTAAACGATATGCAAATCACCACATCTGACCATAGACCTCTGGGTACGATGGAAGTATGGGTGGCCATGTCAATGACCACACTGTAAATTATGTCTATCGTTTATGTATTATCGTTTGGACACTAATCAATATAACACATCAATAGACAGAGCACAAAACTGTATAAAAAGAAGATATACAAATAATACATGCCAAAGTTTCCAAGCCCATCATAAAAATGAAGAAGCTGCTAGTTGTCTGATATCAATTTTTGTAGAGATAAAATTAAAAAGGGACCATTTTTAATTTATTTTCCATAAAACTATGAAGATTAAGTCTGTATTTAAGACAGATATGCGACAACGCATTCATACCTCTTTTGTCGCAGATGCATACAGGTCACTAACAGCTTATTGACAGCCTCTTCAGTATATTTTTTCTTCGACTACTTAACATCAATTAATGGCTCTATTTATAGTTGTATTTTACATGTCCATACTCCATACTAAGTAATGAAGTAATTACTGTTGCTAAATTTAAACAGCATAAACACTTGGAAAAAAATAATTGAACTGTTAATTTAATATAAAAATTGGCCTTGTGACCATTTACATAAATTTTCAGCATCTACTAAATGATGTAATTCTTATATATTTGACTATATTTTATTTTCGATTAATGAAATAAATAGTAAATCGACACCTGTTAGCTCGAGCCTTATAGAGCAGGTTTAAGGTGTAATTACCGTGACATGAACAAACAGGAGATCATTATTATTAATAGGCACTTTGCCATTTACACTTTACTTTAAATTTATAGTTTAGATTTTTTATTCCAATTAAGCTATATTTCCATAAATGGCCGCGAATAAGATAACGATTTTATTGACACTATAATTCTACTTATTTAAATAATATATTGCAAGAATTATTAAAGGCAAGGTTTCTCCATGTCGGAAAGTGTTAAAGAACGCGTCATAACATTGGAACATTTTTTTAAATTAAGCTAAATGAAAAATAAACATTCAATAAATAATAAATGCAATGATAGTCTACTCGTAATTTGCACTCATGCTTTTCTTAACATAACATATTGAAATAATCTATCTACACATGACCCAAACTATAATATATAACTTACAATCTACCTATACTCCTTACACAATTGATACGTCTATATTCACTATTATAAAAATAATCTACACATTAAGAAATACTGCATGTAAGTTAAGGTAAAGTTTAATATTCACTTAACATCATACAAAATGCGTAAAACATTTAGGGATTTTCGCCGTAAGTATTTACCATGAAGTCGCAAAGTTAGTGTGCGAATGGTGTAATAAATACATCAGGACAAAACGACTGATGTGTCTGCTTATCAATCAATCGATGACGAAGTACACCTGTTAAGCTCGATCACAAAATTCTTAGAAAACACACAATTTTATTTCACATGCTAAATACACATTGCCGCCACAACTTTGATGTCGTTTAGCGAAAACAATGGAAAGATCCGCGCGTACCGTTGCATACTAATTCGGACATTTTTATTTAAATTAGCTTATTCTTATTATAAACGTGACACCGTAGTCCAACTGCTGCTAAAATTTATAATGCTATTTTTATTCGTAAATGAGTCATGTGAGATTTTGAAAGGTATTCGCTCGATCAATCCAATATGTTGATTACGCATTGGAACGCCTCATTAAGTGCCACTAGACGCAGATATCACTTCTCGGTACATAAAACAAATTATTTTTTGTAGTAGAAACAAAAATATTAAAAACTTAAATATAAAAACATAAATTTAAGAAGAAGACAGCGCTGCCATGTTGGTAGATTAAAACCCTACTCATCAGCAGATATCCAGATAAAGAGAGAACAATCTATCTAAACTCATTATAATCTATTGCTGTTACGAGCCTTGCTTAGAACGAAAAGGATTTCAGCCACAGTTCATTGCAGTAGCCAAGTTTGAATTATTAGTCTATCAACGTTGTTAGTACATAGAAGCATTTATTTGTAATGTTTCAAGCAATATTTCCTCAAAATGTTTTCCTTCACTAAAAACTAGGTAATTAACTTCTCAATTCTCTCCCATCTATCAGTTTATTGAGTCATCATCGAAATTGAGCAAGCTATGTTAGACTTATCGCTTGAGATTCAAAGCGCCACAGAACGACGCATTCAAGCACTCATTACGTAGATTACATTAGTATTCTCTGATGGGGATTAAAATGTCGTATATCTCGCGGCGAGTTTCCCTTTTTTGTTGCACCTCACGGTTGTTAGATGATTTCCATTCCGTTATGAAGATCCAGCAGGTCGGTCACGCACATGCAACCGTTAGTAGCCGACCGGCTTCATTCAAGCGATTTGCATCGGCGCACCTTATGAGCTTTCCTGACACTTTTCGCTATCATAATGGTCAAATAAGTGATCAAATGTTATAAATCAGCCACCGACTTTCCCCCGACTGTCGTTACGATTAGACACACTGAATACGATGCATATTTTCTGTCGTTTTACTAGCTTTTTGCCGGGTTATGCTAATACCTAATGGTCACGGCTTTATTTCCCGGTTGTACTTCTCGGTTAATGTAAATTGTGAGTTCTTACAATGTGCCTGTATGTACAGTTAGGGAAATAAGCGTTCAATTGAGTTGTTACTCCACAAATTACTTCCTATCGTCGCAACTGACAAATGTTCCCTTGTAATATTCTGCTTAATATAGACATGTGTTAGCATATAGCCTAAGAATGGGCATTAATATTTTTACATAAGTAAATAGACAAGTAATTCACATACCTGATGTTACTGATAAGGATACTGCCCCTCATAGATATCAGACAACAATACTAAATACACAGACAAAGTTATATTAGATAAATACACATATAAAATTTTATTTTAGTCCGATGCTTAAAGATCAGAGGTGAATGCCTCCAATTTTAACAGTGAGCATTGTATTCTACACTACTTTCAAATTATTTATGTAGCTATCTAGTATCTGTGCCTCACATACAAAGAAGCTCACAGCTGATGAAAGGTTAGAGACGTGCCAGGTGGTAGAACTCATGTAGTTCGACCGGGGAGATACCACCGCCACCCTCATAATCTGTCAAGAATTTCATTGTGTTTCGGTTTGAAGAGGCGTGATTGCCGGCTATACCTACTTAAACGCGATCATCTTTTTCTTCAAGGGTAGCAACGCATATGTGGTCAACCTCAAGTACGATACAATTGAACTCATGATCATCATTCATTTCATCAGATGATCATTACTATCCATAGGCGTTACTGGCCACTTATCAGGTGGACTGCATGCTCGTTTACTAACTTAAGACGATAAAAAAGTTAAGATTTCGTGCGCAATGGGTCGCAAGGACACTCTTAACTATTCAGACACTAATCATTATAAACTACACGATTAATGAGATAATAGGCAGCGTAACAAGCACCATATTCCGAATGTCAATAAACGATTTGAAAAAATGTAGGTGGTTTTGTTTAAGCTGAGATCATTGGTATGCGCGTTACGAAGCCTCGAACAAAAGGCGTTTTAACATCCTGTTCCCGAGACACCACTTCAACTCTTATTATTATCCTAATGACAAAAATTTATAGGTCCTTAAATTCGCCGTGCTGCAAATATTAAGGCTCTTATTTCTCAAAGAGAAATGTGAATCGATTTAGACTGTATTGTCGCATTTTTATGTCAGCCTTACCTCCGGATCTCGTTCAGCGACGATAAAAATAAACAATAATCGACAGGTATTGGGCAAATAGCAATAACATTATTTTTAAACTAATCTGATAATAAAAAATCTACAACGTAATAAAGCCGTCTTTTTCCTTTTTACAGGTAAGTGATGCTGACCCCATCTTGTTGTAACATTTTATAGCGGTAAGTCGGTGAATATAGTTTTTAAGATTTTTATCTATAAATTTTATGCCTGATTAACAAATAACTTTTATATGCAAAGTATAAGGTGCGTTCATAGTGGAGATTTGACCTGGGGCGTTGAAGAATGCTTTACAATAAAGTTAGATTAAAATACTTCGCAACTATCCTTCAGCATGGTGGTATATATTTTAAGATAAGGTGTTATATATTCAGGATGTACTACCGACTCACCGTACTCGTATTTTAACCTACTATTATCTTTAGCTTTATCAATTTATTATTAGATTAGATTAGTTCCCGTTAAAAACCTTTTCAATGCAATGCACCTATAGTATTCAGATAATTTCGCAACAGGGCAATTACAAGCTGTTACGCACAAAACTCTTAGGTATAGGATTATCTTTTGATCTTGCTAACTAAGTGAGAATTGGTGAATTCCCGCCCTTAATATATTTTAACCATCTATGAGGTGTGTAGGCTTCCTCTCGGTATTTCGTTTAACAACAAGCAAATGATCATTTAATTTATAAAACGCACGTAGTTTTGAAAAAATCAGAGATGTTTGCCGGAGATTCGAACCCAGACCCCCAGCGAAAATGATATATTTATATCTGAGGGAAATACGTTACAGAATAATTTTAGTCCATAATCTTCGTTTACATTTCGTTTCTTACGAGTCTATGTAACTTTCCTTATTTTGTAATGATAATTTCTACGAAAACGAAAAACAAATATCTACATTTGATACAATAGATGAACACAAACCGAGGGTTGCAAATCAGAATTGATTTAATCGTAATCTTTGATTGGATAACATCGCGTTTACACAAGTCTGCAATATGTGCATTCAAATGCTAAAACGAAAGATACCTATCTATCAGAGATACGAAACAAACTTCCAGAATTTTTCTACCTTTCGCTCGAACAATGAATAATACATGGCAGCATTATCCTCGATATTTACATAGCATTAGTACACTGTTTCAAGTACTTGTATGACCGCAAAAGATCGCATAAGACAGCGAGCGATAAAAAAGTTAAAGATTAAGATTGTAGTAAATCGGTTGATATTGTATGATGCAGAGCAATATCATCAAGCTTTTCCTTTAATCTGACCATCATCATCGTGAATCTAGTGGTCTATCTCCTAAACTATCACTGCTTAGGCTTTAATCAGATACTTATTACCGTATCAAGGTAGCAAACGAGGATACAGGCCACCTTATGGTAAGTGGTCAATAATTCACATTCTTACCTTTACCATTCCCAAGTACGATTGAACCATACTTAAGTTTCATCCCAGATGCGTTGTTACCCTTGAGGATTAAGATATTCACCTCATGTGTAAGTATAACCGGCAAACCCTCCAAACCGAAACACAAGAATTACTTCACGGAGGATTATGAGAGTTTAAAACCTGTCTAAAACCAGTAAAAATATTTAGTATCTTAGTCAGATCTATTAACATAACATGTATTATTGTCATATTCCAGCATTTCCACTTTAACCAGATAAAAAATAAAAATAACGTTTTAGCATATTTGTGGTATATTAAGCATTATACTAATCTCATTTAAGATACATTTTGATTTTCGAGTCAAATCAAGCTATTTTTCAAGTCAAGGAAACTCAAGTCTCAGTACTGCCACTCAATGCTGCCACTCGCCAATGCCACAGAGTTTATGATCGCTTCACATGAGATGAGTAGCTCACGCAACTTCCGTGAGCAGAGTTATGCCACGTTTACAAATATACCTCATTCATGAAATATTGTAGTCTCGTGGCAGCTGCTGGCACGACTTTCAAATTCCCTATTTTTGTGACGTATAAGATGTATGAAATACATGTATGTTGTATAAAATGTATAAGAAACCAAAGATAAGAAAAAAATAAATATCTATATTCATTTAAGTGTTCTGATGTGTTAATTTCAAATTTTATTGCCAATCGACACATATTTTTTATGCTATTATATAGGCTTTGATATTATTTCCATTATCTCGAAGTATTCTCGATTAATGATAATACTTTAGGCATTCACTACCTTGACAATAGTCACGTGATGGTGAGTATTGTCAGAGTAGTGATGATTACGAGACTGTCACTTAAAGCTACCCTAATTCGACTCCCGACGAGATAAACATTTACATAGTAAATAGGAACTCTTTTTCAGGTTTTTTTTTGTTACGTCCAGGATACCCACGTAATGGATTAGTTATTCTAATGTACAACCGGTATACTTATATCAAAAATCTTTCGCCATCGCTTACCCACACACGGTCACACAGCGGTATAACGACTAAAATGTATTAGCGTTCATATACGAGTCTCATATCGCTTAAGCCAGCAGTCGGATCTGCATTTCAAGCGATGCAAGCACTTCATTCTGATGTTAAAGCGTCATCTAATTTTCAAAAATCTTTCACCATCGCTTATCCGCAGAGGGTGAGACAGCGATGTGGACTCCAAAGTTTTAGCGTTTGTATATCATATCGCTTGTACCAATGCAGTCGGGTTTAAACGATTCTTTCTCTCAATTGAATGCAGATAGTGCCATATACTTATGAAAAATATTTCATCATCGCTCATCTACAGACGGTCCGATAGTGATGTAGACTCCGAAGCATTAGCGTTCGTATATCATATCGCTTATACCAGCAGTCGAATCTGCATTTCAAGCGATGCGAACGCTTCAATCCGATGTTGGTAGCATCTATTTCTCAAAAGTCTTTCGCTATCGCTTACCCACAGACGGTCAGACAAGGATGTAACAATTCAAGTGTATTAGCGTTCGTATATCATATCACTTATTCCAGCAGTCGGATCTGCATTTCAAGCGATGCGAGCGCTTCAATTCTGCAAATTTTTATGCAAATTACATACAGTACAGATTGAATGTCCATCACTCGTCGGTTGCTCGTTTTCGTCTAATTTGAATGTTTTAATAAACATACGCTCTTTTATATACTAAAACTCTTTATGTAGCAAATTAAGCACTTGGAACTATGTCGCGCCGACGTATACTGCCTTGATTTCGCCAAATGACGGTGGTAATGTTTCCTCTTAATTTTTTATGAAGAAAATAAGGTCCATGCGGGTTGCACGTGTAGCGTCAAAATATGAGTATTACTTTGATAGATTATTAGACTTAGAATATGGTAATAAATTTTCTCTCCCGATCTGAACCTAATCAACAACTTACTTTCATTTCACTGCACGTAATCCCACTAATATCCATGGATGGATCTCTGGAATAGGTACCACTTACAATTATTAGTGGTAATATTACATGAAATTTTTCACAGTTTAGTTTACTAGGCACCTTGCTCTTAAGAAAAAATCAAGTGTCTCTTTATACAATATTACAAGTTTTATTTCAAGAGATACAGCCTTACGACGGAGGGATGGACAGACGCATGGCTGAAGAAAGAGGGTCCTCTTAACCCCCTTTAGGTATCCCTAAAAAGTTATATGCCTATACATAAAACACCATCAAAATTATGTGCATGAATTGGTTTCAAAGAATGGTCAGTACGTAATCCTAACAAAGATTCTTTTGTCACCTACGCAAAGCCTTTGTCCATAACAATTTCGTAGCACACAATTGTATAACGTAAAACTGTCAAATGAATGAATGAATGGGAATGTACATAAGATTTTTAATAACAATAGCTTTCACCTATATTTGTAGGTGGTCCATTTCGTTTAAAGTAACTGGTACAACCGCTTGATACTTATGGTTTTTAATCAGAATACATTCATGAAATTAATAAAAAGAATATATTTCATCGGTAGCGGTGTCATGGATATTGTCGCAAGTTGTATTGAATATAAAAACTTATACCTTATCTATATATATAAAAGGCAAAACTGATTAACTGACTGACATATCAACTCACAGCCGAAACTACTGTACCTAGAAACTTGAAA
>DWNR01004620.1:0-10732 GCA_018250455.1 Polygonus leo
GACTGACATGAGGTACAGCGAAACATCGATCTTAACTGCATTATTTAGCAAGACCAGTCCTGCACAAACATGCGGCACATCGACACATGAATCTTGCGCTGTTACAGCCATAGTGGATTCCATTAGTGGTCGAATTAGTGCACCAACTATTGCACCAGTGGAGGTGCTAAATAGCTCTCACTGACCTGGTCAATTGTTTGGATGCGTGTGGATTGTTCAGCGACATTGAATAATGAATTGTTATCAAGTGTATTGCATAAAATTTTATCTAAATTGATGTCGTGTTTGAGTTGCGCATAAAAGAGAAAGACGTAAATCCATCCATTTTTTATGTTGCGTAATACTATGTATAACGCTTATTATAAACTGATTTTGAAGCTTATTTCTCTGTGTTGGGATGTGACTATTATTAGCTACTACTAGCTATATATGTATGTGTATTATATTTGCAAACAGCCCAATTAACTAAACTTTAATATGATTTTGGTCAAACAACTTTTTTGGGATTATTATAGACTAGATATTTAAAATATCTTTGTACATGTAACAAACAATGTAATATCAAAATGTTCTTAATTGGTGTTAAAGCTGAGCCGTTGCGGTCATAATTGGATTTCACTAGTGGTCCAAATAGTGCACATGGAAGCCTGGTTAATAACCCCAATTGGTTGGATAATCCTTTTGTATGTTGGCTTAATATACAGAAAGCCATCATTAAACAATATATTGTGATTTGTCAAACTGTCTACAATACCTATTGTGTTTTTGAAACTTTAATATTTACAACTTGAACGGTAAACCAGATGGGCGAAGAAACCGAAGCAGGCCAAAACTCAGACGGCGTGGAACAAGACCTGAAAATTGTTGGTGTGGTAAATTGGAAGGAAATAGCCAAGAATAGAGGGAAATGGAAAGATAGGCCCACTCGCGGCTGTAGCGCCTTAGATGATGAATATTTACAACTGCAATCCAGGAGGAATGTAATAGAATGTATACCTCGTGTGTAAGTACAGCTGGCAAGCAGATATCTTTGCAGACGAACTATACTACCTTGTTAACAGTTTGATTTATGAAGGATTCGCGGGTTTCATTTTAAAATAGTCACCTTGTGCCGAAATGATTTATGTCTTTCATATGTTTTATATCTTTATTCATTTACATCCGCAGCTAATCCGCAGCCGCTATCCTATTGGCGTTTTTCGAGCGACTTCAGAGCGTCGATAAAATTATAACACCGCGTATTCGTGATGCGAACATCGCAGTAACGGGGCGATACAGTCGCGTGTACGCAAGTAAGTGTGTCTCGAAGCAAACGTCGGTGTAAAGTTGTCACTGGGAAGTCGCCAGAAGATCGCCAATGTGATAGTGGCCTAATGCGGACCTCGGCTTTGGTAGGTATATTATTATTAAATTCTGTCAACTGCGAAGTCAACAAAGCTGTGGTCTGTAGGATTATGTACACGCGCCATTGTGATGAAATTTAATAACCAAGAGATATTATCGTCTTTTTGTTAAATCTTCCTTTGTGTTCGCGATTCAATTAGAAAAAAATACTTTAGTTACAAAGGCAAGTGAGTATACAGCTTTGTGGTATTTTGATCGGTAGACTTTTACGAATGCATTCGTAGACATTTTTCTTATTTTTTCGAATAGATACCTATCTGTCAAATAGTATCTGTTGTTTTTTATTGTATAAGCGTTATTTCGTTTGTGTCTGTATTCTAAAATACGTGCAAAAAAGCACATTTCTTGGTTTTTGAATGAATTGTGTAAATCCTTAAGGTATAACAAAATTTTATTTTCTTGTTTTTTACTGAAATTATGGATGCAAAGCAAATGATTATTATTAACTACTTATATCTTTTTAATTTGGCTCACAAAAATTTAAACAAAAAAATCTTCATGAAAGATCTTACCTGCATAAACAGCAGTAGAATTATGGTCTGGGTCGTGTGGACAAAGTGCTTGACCAGACTTCTCCTTCTCCATGTGGTAGGAGTCACGCTGGACGCTATACTCTCTGCAGAACGGCTTGAAGCTGTTCGTGCCGCAGACCAGCAGCCGACCAGGACCCAGGGAGACCAGCACCCTGATGTAATTCTGACAGCTCTCCTGGAAATATAAAAAAAATGATTAATGTCGTATAAAGATAATCCATAAATTTGGATATTTTTAACAAATTATTACAATTTCGCGTGAATAAATATTCAGGAGATACACAGAACATAAATAGTATATACAGATATAGGAAATATAGCCATAAAAATTGATGAAGTACATGTGTACATAAAAATCAGATTCATTATAGGTTAGGTAGTTATTTTAAAAATGAATAGTTATTTTAAGTTATGTACAGAGGATGAGGTATTTTTGAAGTAGATATAAATTCATTAAAACAGTTTTATAATTTGAAGTTATATCTTTAGCTTTTAAATATATACGTCAATTATAAAGTTATAAACATAAAATAATCTATCGACTACTCAATAATCTATAATCCCGGTAATCCTACGAAAGGTAAAAAATATTGAGTGCACAAAAACACTAATCCTAAGCGAAAATTCGCTTCGTAAACACGGAACAGGAAAATCGGTTTGTTTTTCTTGGAGCTCATGTCACTAGCAAATTTGGTTTGCCTTCACGAGAAATCAGCCTGTCTTCGACGCCACTGGCCGTTGCAGGGCTATGCTTCCTATTTTGAAATTCGAATTATATATTTTTTTCTTATTTTGATTATGGCCAATGTGGGTTAAAACATTACTTTGTTTTAGAGACATTATTTTCTGTCAAGTGTGTATATTTTATTGCAGATGAAGGTACATGTACATGAAGGTAGCAAACAAACATGGGGTCCACGTGATGTTAAGTGGTCACTTTTAAAGATTTTTATTCAACAGTGGTTTACCATAGATGGGTTACTGTTGCACTGTTACTACTCTTGAGGACGAAGATGTTTGTCTAGTACAGGGGTCGGCAACATTTTTAGTCGGTAGAGTTAATAATTACAATTTACAAAATTTCAAAGTTTTAATGAGTCGAAAAAAATTTAACCTACATAGAAACATCCGACGACGGCGTCATTCGAGCTTTCGACGGACTGACGATAGTGACAACGCGTGTCATGGGGAGGGGTGCGGTAAAAAGCGAGTACAAGTGGCTGACAAATAGAAATAGTGCCTAATCCTCGTTAATCAAATCAGAGAGATTTTTTTATTTTTATATAAAATAAATACCTAATATTTGCGTATGGATCTAAAGTGCTGCAGCTTCACATCCAAAGAGCCGCATAAGACTCACGAACCGCAGGATGCCGACCCCTGGTCTAGTGTATAAAAATAGCCTGCAACCATTCCTCATATAAGAGTGCTGGTGGTTCCTACCCGGCTGATATAAACGAGCTCTACTAGCTGGCTTTTTTATTTTAGAATTCAAATTGTAATTCGTTTATCCTCACGCAGCCTAATTGATATTAATACACAACCGAAAAAGAGGAAAGTCATCCTCTAATCGGGTTAAAGACCAAATAATGTTGCATACGATAAAACGCAGAAGAAAACGCGTTTTTTTCATTTTGGCCCTACAGTACTGTATACTGTACAGTACAGTACAGTATTTGGAACAAGTAAAATGTACAACCCTAAGTGTAGGCGATACAGAACGACTATATTTGAGAGGTTTTTATCGACAAACCGCGGTTCAGATGGGCCCAATCGTTTGGAAATTCGCGCTCGCATAATTCGGATACAGGCATATTGAGGTCGATACTCAATGTTTAAATTCCTTTTTTTATGTATTAGGAGCAAAGGATAGCACGTGTAGGATATTTCCGAACCTTTCATAAAGTCAACTAGATATTTTCTTAAATCATAGCAATTAGCAAACGAGCATACAGTCCACCTGTGTGGCAATGGTACCGCCTAACCCCTTTCTACCGCTTAGTGCTTTCCTAAAGAAAGTGTTTGTTTTTAA
The DNA here is from genome assembly GCA_018250455.1 of Polygonus leo. Classification (NCBI taxonomy): domain Eukaryota; kingdom Metazoa; phylum Arthropoda; class Insecta; order Lepidoptera; family Hesperiidae; genus Polygonus; species Polygonus leo. Next base: position 3,970 of record DWNR01004620.1, read on the forward strand.
AGTTGGAGGAACCTGTCTAGGGTTCCTAGGGACCGAATCACAGTCAGTGAAAATGGGAGTATTTTCACCGCGTAACAATTGTTTATCTGCAATAGGCGATTTGATCGGAAATGTGTGGTTGCTGGTCACACTTATACAAAGCCATGATCATCTTAGTCCTTAGGGTAGCAATGCATTAAAGTTCAACCCCAAATAGGACCTCAGTTCTGTCCGTAGGTAGCAGTAATTATTAACCACCTATTTCCTGCCCTCCAGGACTGGCTCGTTTGCATTTTTCAGTTATCTTCGTCGCAGTTACAAGGCAGAAATTATTAACTGTTGTTAATTTATGAGTAAAAACACATCACATTATTACATAATGAAAAGTAAATTGTACCTGCAGTATGTGTGGAGACCACTACATTTGCATTTCGATACGCTTCCATATGTCCATTCAGTAATCCTATTCCGATAGAGGTTCCTACAGACTGATTGAGCCCATGCACACAAAACCGATATGAGGCCATATTATGATGTATGAGCATATGAGTAGTAGAAGAAGTTATTTCTGAAATTGAAGTAGCAGAAGAATGCAGTCCACTGGATGGTAAGTAACTGAAGTCGAAGAATATGTGTACTCGACGCTAAATAGGATTAGAAATTTACGACTTACGACGACATCAATAATGACCCGTAGGATATATAGTGAATAGTAGACACATTCACAAGTTTCTAGTATTCACGTCTTATAAAGCAAGTTGATATGTGAACTTTCAATGCATGAAGAAAGATTCATTTTTATACGCACTTTACTTCGAGAATGCCTTTGATTTCGAAAATGAATTGTTAAGGGTTTTAGCGGGGTTGACATTATATACGAGTACATTGTTTTAGATCGTAGCTAATATCCACGTCTATAGGTACCACGTCATAAAATTGATAGGTTGTCACGTGGGGTAACACGAATTATTCTGTCAATTTAGATGACTTTTGAGCTGTAATTCGAAACAATGAAGACATTGCAGCATATTTAACTAAGATAATATAGATTATTATAGTTTCTGGAGCGAAACACAAGCTTTAGAACAATAGTCAGACTGGCTTAGCGCAGCTTCTGAAGTTATTGAACTGAATTTCTGCTTAGATTGAAATAAACAGAACGTACGTAATTTAGTTTAAAATGTCCTATTAAATTATATTTATATTTGTGATACTAAATTGAAAGAAGAATGCAAATTCTTTCTGGATATTTTTTAACTTTCTTAATCATTTTAAACATAGCAAATCATAAATATAAATGTTGTTATAGTAAATGAATAAGAATGTGATGTGATGAATATGAATGAATATACACACTTACACAATAGTGGAAAAATCTTCTTAAGAGCAGTAGGTACTTCCTAGGAGTTTGTATGAAACTTTATTTCCAATAGACAGCAGATTTCATTTTGGGTAGTGTTGGTGTGAATGTAATGTATCTACCTATATTTATAATACTATATAAATAATAAATTATACTTACATATTTACATTTAAATCTACCAACCACATTTAAATGTACGTTACTGTTTGTAATCTATTTTTGGAGCGAAATTGTCATCGTTCGTTTACTGTAATTATTCCGAATGAAAATATAATTTTCTCTTAATGTGTTAATTTTTAAGCCTATTACGAGTATACACACTGTATTGTAACACACTGTATGTGTTAATGGCTAATTGAAAATTCGATAAACGTACGAATAATATTTAAATTAAGGCGGTTTTGTTGAAATAGTCAGAACATGTTAAAAACCAAAACGTGTTTTTTGTAAAAATGACTGTTTAAGAGTTATCGACTTGGTGTTAATGTGAGATGTACTCTACGTATGTATTATTATATTTTTACGTTTGTACAAAATATAAAAGCCGCGACTATTCCAGTCACGATCTCGTCAAGAAGCGGAGTAACGCTTGGGTTGGTTTCCGACACTTTGAGGCGTTTGCAATAGTTTTTGGAGGGAAACTGTCACATGCTACTGCATGGTCTATCTCAGTTGTCTGAGCTATCAGAATCTCAGCTGATTAGTATGCAGTGTACAACAGATCAACTGAATTACAAAGCAAATTTTGAGGTAAGGAGTAAATAGTTCTAAGTGGGATACAAGAGTGCTGTTGGATCATGTGTAGTAATGTTAAAATTATATACTAAATTTAAATGCTTTAGATTCATTTCTGTAGTAAAAAAAATCCTCACGTTTAATTTTATAGAAATCTTTTAATTTTTACACAATTTAATACATGAGTAATTTAAAAGTTTTCTATATTCCACATGTTATTTATAATTAAGATTTCTAAATGAAGTTATCTTTAAAATTAAAGTTTATCTTTAAATTCATTTAAGATAGGTAAATGTATGACACCAATAAAATATAAAAGATATCACGATAAATCTGTAAACTACCCTAAGGTAAGTAAATCAGTTTGGGCGCGGCGCAGTCGTAGCACGTTCCAGTACTCGTAGCTGATTAGCATGCAGGCGTCCACGCCTCGACTGAGCCGTGATGCAACGAGCGTTGAGGAGTATATGGGTGAGTATGGAATAAATTATTCTGTTAGTCTTGTGAAATAGACTGTAGGAAATACGTAGGCTTTCTTATACAAAATAGTGCACTTATAGAGGTATTTAAAACTGTACCACGTGTTTAGAAACGTGAACAATCGTCTCGAATTGTTTCGTTTTCTGAAGTTTTCTCATCAAGAAGCAAATTCCATATACATAGTATTAAGAACTGTTTAATATAAATTTTATAATAAATATTCTATATCAAATAATATATCGCTGTCAAAAATATATATAAGCCTGTAAGGTAAGTAAATCAGTTTGGGCACAGCGCAGTCGTAGCACGTTCCAGTACTCGCAGCTGATTAGCATGCAGGCGTCTGCGCCTCGACTGAGCCATGACGCAACGAGCGTTGAGGAGTACATGATGAGTAGAGAATAAATTATGCTGCTACTCTGACGGCAGTTGCTGCTGAAAGAGACTGACAGAAATATGTAGGATTTTCTGACACAACATGGTGCACTTATGGTAGTATTTAAAACTGTACCACGTGCATAAAATCGCGGACTGTTTGAGTTTACTCCTCAAAAATAATTTTCAAACTTAGGTATTTGTCAACTTTTAATTTTCATAGTTTAATAGTTTTCTCAATTATGTTTACTTTGTCCAGTATACAAAAATGGCACAATAATTTCATTGAGAGATATAAGGATATCGTTATCTAATGTATAAACCTGTAAACTACCCAAAGGTAGCACGTTCCAGTACTCGTAGCTGATTAGCATGCAGGTGTCCGCGCCTCGACTGAGCCATGACGCAACGAGCGTTGAGGAGTACATGGTGAGTAGCGAATAAATTATTCTGCTACTCTTGCGGCAGAACCATCTAATAGACTGATAGAAATACTAATACTAGGCTTTCTGGAACGACTTAATGTATTTATGGAAATAAATATTCAAAACTATACCACGTGGGTAGAAGTGTGGATAAACATCCTGAATTTCATCTTGTTTACTACGATTTCCTATTATACGGTAATGTATTTACACGGACTAGTTTAGTAACTAGAAAGAATATTTATTTTATCAGTAGCATATCTAAGTATGTATTCTTAAAGATAGTATGAAAGGAAACCTGCTGTTAAACTGAAAATAGCTGTTAAAGCAAAATAACAGTTGTTTCAATAACTGCATAACGTGTCTTCACACACCTACCCTTCAAATTTCAAGTATATAGAAAGAACTGTATCGTACAAATAAACGCAAAGATGCAAACGATAAAAATAAAGATTCTAAGATTTTTTTTGGTTACGGTATTATAAAAGTAGCAGTTATTTTTTGGAAAAAGTAAACAAGAAACCAACGTTAAAACCTGCTCTTAGTAGACAATTCCATTCACGCAGTAACATTTTATAAAATCACGGGTCTTTCCGACCCCATTTAAAGCAACAACAATTTGTTATGCAAAAATGTCGGCATTCCTGCAAATGTTTCTACACACATTTAGTGCCAACAGAAACGTTCAAGATACAAAGTAGACTCTCCAAGTAAGCGTGTCAGTCGACTTCCCTTCGCGCTTTGTGAGAATTGTGTCCATGAATTATATGTAAATTAGGGTACGTGGCCTAAAAAGAAAAACAGCGCTCACCTACATCAAGAAACAAAACTGTGTCGTCACGTTGGCACATTACGGGCCAGAATAAATTAAGGTGAGGGCGAGGCGAGGCTCACATGTAAATGAAACGGTGATAATGCGGCAAACACATCGCTCAAAGCTATGCCTGGATTCTTGTGCGACTTAAAGTGAACGAATGTGTTTTCAAGTTAAGCGGCAAAATTCTATGCGTGGAGATGTATAAAATTCAAATTAGATCAAAATTTAAGAGTTAGCCTGTTACAAGGTTATTTTTGAAATTACATTCGTGTATTTAATGAAAGTTACAGTACAGTATTGTATCAATTAATCCATTAGCTTTGAGCGCCGTACTTAGGCTAAGGCAAAATGGAAGAAAAAAAAGTCGGAATAACGGCGTGGTAAAGAGGCTTAGCTGAAGAGATATTTTTTCAATTTTACTTGTGATAAAAATCCATTTTTGTGTGCTTGTAGGGCCTCGAACAAGATATATCCAAGAGTAGGATGCAGTATTTATAAAAATATGTTAATGTGTAAATATGTATATCTTTTCTTATTTGTATGGTGTAATTGAGCTTATGAACTTAGAGTTTACTGTACTGACATTACATAGTTACTGTAGCTATTTATTTACATTACAACACATGCAAATTCAGGAACAACGAAAGTTTATGTTTGCTAGCCGTTTTTAAATTAGCAATACAAACACCGAAGCAAAATTCAGGAAACATTGAAGCACAAATTGGAAACTTGCACGGAACACTATGAAATACGCAACAGACAACGGACTGCAGGTCCCGAACACGAACGCTCTAAAAGACAAACGCTGTACGACATTACGGAATTCTATTTCGGATTCGTCGTCGAGTATTTGCCGGTGTTCGAGAGTTGTAACCCGCTGGTCAAATACTGTAACAAGTGCGGACGCTCTGTAGCGAAATAAAGCTGTGTACAAATTGAAGTAAACCAATGCTTTTCCTTTGTGTTTAAAATTGCAAAATTGAGCCCCCTGTAACAATTGTTTTCATAATAAATGATTTTTTTGAGATTTTGTGTATTAGTAAGGTGTAAATGGGCTTATGAACTCTATAATGAAATTACAAACTTTCTTCAGTTATTTATTCTCTCATACATGCGACTTCGTGAATGATCGTTTGTGTTAGTCAGCCATTTTTAAATTAGCAATACAAACGTGGAAGCAAAATCTAGAAAACATTGAAGCACAAATTAGAAACTTGCACGGAACATTATGATATACGCAACAAACAACGGACTGCAGGTCCCGAACACGAATGCTCTAAAAGACAAACGCTGTACGACATTACGAAATTCTATTTCGGATTTGTTGTCGAGTATTTGCCGGTGTTCGAGAATTGTAACCCGCTGGTCAAATACTGTAACAAGTGCGGGGAACCCGAAATGAGAAGTGCGGACGCTCTTTAGAGAAATAAAGCTGTGTACAAATTGTAGTGAAGCCCTTTGTCTTTATGTTTTAAATTGCAAAATAACTTGCTTGTGAATTAAGACAATTGCTCTCACAATAAATTGCGTGTTGATATCGTATATATTATATTTAGTTAAGTACTTTCCTATGTCATAATATTGAAAATGTGGAACTAAGAAAGTTTAATTTAAAAATGTATACCACGATACGCAATGCATGTAGTTCCGCATTCTTTTTCCGATCAAGCAGGCTTGATTGGTAAATTCGAATGTTTTCTATTAAAATAGTATCGCAAAGCTAGGCTTTAAATTCGTCCTTTTAAAACACACCTTTAATGAACATTGTTCTGAGTTAATGAAAATGTAGTAGTATACATGACTCCGAGTAACCAGCGTTTTACCAACGTTTTAAATTACCGCGTAATACTGGAACGTGCCATAATTTAACGTATTTAATCAAACACTATTGCTCGGGAATGGCGCCGTTCCAGCTTACGTTATGGGCTATTTAACGGCATGCGACAAAGGCCGAGTTCGGGATATCTCCAATCAATATCGACCCTAAATACCGTTCAACGTCCAGACTGGCTGGTGTCCACACAATATTATTTTTATAGCAGTCAAACTCGCTTAAAGTTTCCCGCAAACATATTAATATTTAAAGCAACCAAATATTTATTTTGGCAGCCCAATGGATAGGTTTAGAAGCTTCAGTTAATTTTGTTTGTGTGGTTAATATCCTATGCAAACTACCAAGTCCTTTTCGATACGAAATATTCTTAATAGATTTATATATTTCCATCTCGGATTAGGGATATTTCGCGCCAAAGGCGAATCTGATACAAAGGGATTATACAAAGGTTATGTACTATATTAAAAGATTGTCTAGTTTCTATGATGTGATTGCTGAGGACCATGTGCTATAATGTATTTTATATTTGCTAACACTGTTTTAGTGCTTATATAACCAATATAAACTTAAATGAAGCGGATTGGTGGCCTTCACATACCCTGAAAACATTAATCGGTTTCTAGCATATCCCTACTAATATTATAAATGCGAAAGTAACTCTGTCTGTCTGTCTGTCTGACCGATTTTGATGAAATTTGGTATGAAGATAGACCTGAACTTGGGAAAGGACATAGGATACTTTTTATCGCGAAAAA